>JACMIG010000301.1:0-36528 GCA_014805385.1 Levipalatum texanum
CCCCCCCCCCCCCCCCCCCCCCCCCCCAACATATCTCTCTCCCCCACTACCTCCCCTCCTCCCACCCTCGAATTAATCATCACTAAGTGGTGCCACGCGCTCGGCGAGAATTGCGGGGATCATAATTAGAGCCTCTCGTTACCTTCCACGGGGATGTTGATGCTATTTTGAGTCTTGACTGATACCAAAACACTTCGGGTAACCTTAATGATTGCTACGTAGGAAATTTTCGACCGGCAGATTTTGGCCGACTTATTAGTGCTCTGCACAGATAAGGATACGGTATCACGGAACTTTTCTCTCTGATCAATGGAGGTCAAGAGATGGATCAGGGAGCAGTGTCTAAGATTACCCCGTTGCCTCGATACGGTGAATGTGAGAGAGATGGACTGACTCTGACGATACTCCGCATCTGGACGGAGTCCGGGGGGCAGTCGAATCGACTGGCGACGAGGCGGTCGAGATCCCATTCCATCGCGGTGTCTGGCCGGGGGATCTGCAGTTACCACTAGCTGGCAGAAGGGGGGGGGAATGTCTGACGCCTCTCAATCAGTGTTGTCTCTCGCGAGGAAGTATGCAAGTGGAGAGGTTGTTGAGCTTCCCCAACTTTTGATACCTACACAAGATATTATGAAAGATTTCACCGTGAACATGGTAAGTAACCACCACACAGGTAATCGGAAGCCACCAATCTCAAAGAGAGAAGGAACGACGCTTACGGAAGGAACATTTAGCTGCGTGTGGATCTGTGATAATAATGATACGTTAGGGGAACGACGAAAGGGACCAGTAATCTATGATTACTTCGACCGCCTCCACACGGCTCCTCACAAGACCCTCCCCCCATTGTTACGGTATTCGCACGAATCAGTCTCGAAAGCTCACGAGATCATATTTCCAACGCTAGTCTATCCGCGCCAAAGTGACCCCGGTCTTCTAACAATGGAAAGTGACGCAGGCAGACAGTGCAAGGGAGAGAGAAGGGAAACTTGGGAGGATGAACCAGACGGTGTTGGGTGGCAATACATATGTTCGCATTCCGGCATCTAACATTGTCTCTCCTCCGACCAGGGTAATAGACACCATGGAATTCAGAAGCCTCCGATACCTGGTGCCTGTTGTTGTATGCGCTGTCAGCAACATCGATCATCTGGACGTCGTCCTCCTCCCGACCGCTCATCCCTTCAAAAATGACTAACAATACGGGGTCGAATAGGGCGCAAATCAGCGAAATAGCAAAAAATGCATTCGAACAGGAAAGACACGACGAGGAAAGGCGATGAGGAATCGCAGAAGAAGAATCAATCACATTTCTGCATTCGGGTTTGTCCAGGGGGGAGGGGGGACACGTGCCCGGGCAACTGCAGCCTACTACAACAGGGAAGAAGTCAAAAAAGGACTGGGCCGCGGTTCGAGAGTCGAGGGGCAGAAACACTCTCGCAGTATATGGAGACAGTGGTGATGAATGACACTTTTTGGGCTCCTCCCGCTTTCCCTGCCGCCATACCTGGTGAATAATCCACCGCTATCTGGCAGGAGAGACACATCAAGTAATCACGCCAATTAGAGAGGAGACAGAAACTAGTGGGGGTGGGAGGCTGAGATGTCTCCAGAGGGAAGGGCCAGTGACAGGAAGTTATCTCGAGCCACGAGAGCGCCGTCCGACTCATTACAGAATGCCGCGTTATCTGTGCACCGCTCGTTAACAAACCCGATTGGCATGGCGAAGGAAGGGACGGAGATCGGCATCCCGCAACACGTCAAAAGGACAAGTATTACTGGTATCCTATGCACAAAATACTGATTGAGATGACGAGAGAAGATAACATAACGGTGGGGCGTAATGGGTAAATGCCTGGCTTCCGAATGATTTGGTCAAAGGTTCGATACCAACCTCAGCCAGAAATGGAAATCGACAAACAAGTAATACCCCAGGCAAGGAGTTGAATGACGCAGAGAGGGATAAGAACGACTCCTCCTGGGATCCCCTCTCGGAAATCTCAGTCATTGGCCATTGTTGTCGAAGTTCAATAGGCGTCAGAGACTTCACAGATACGTGTGAAATTCTACCCAACCCCCGGCGCGCAGACAGCGAAAGAAAAGGTGGTTACCATTGGCAGAGAGCAGTCTGCCTGGAACGCGAAATCAAATCTCCCGGAATCTTGTGATACAACCTTTTCATTAGCGGTTTTATTAGCTACGGTTTCATGAAGAGGTCAAGATAAATATTCATTGAAGATGGACCAGCATTCCTAAATATGGATACAGACGATGATGTTCCGAGAAATGGATTACGTCAGATCAATAACAGATTCCCCCAAAAGGAAGGTAAGGAGTATGAGTCGGCGATATCAAAGACGTTGCGAATTGAACCGGAATTCCAAAAAAGTCCGCGGCGGGAAAATTAGGTGTGGTGCACACAAACAGGGGTTGGGGCGGGGGGAAAGAAAACGGCTGGCAGGAGGGGAACGGCGACGTCTCTCTCTTCTCCTCTCACGGGGAGCAACTCTCGAGGAGCTATTTCCGCTCTTCCGCTCTACCAGAAA
Organism: Levipalatum texanum; assembly: GCA_014805385.1. Taxonomy (NCBI): domain Eukaryota; kingdom Metazoa; phylum Nematoda; class Chromadorea; order Rhabditida; family Diplogasteridae; genus Levipalatum; species Levipalatum texanum. The sequence goes on from JACMIG010000301.1 coordinate 2,547, forward strand.
TTGTCTCCTTTATCATCCCGATCATGCGGCTCGATAAAATTCGTGTAATTTGCCCCGGGGGAGGGAGCATACAGGTTTATTAACTGTAATTTTATACCACGCTCGGGAGGGTTTCTGTTGTTTATATTTAGATATTTTGCGGCGTAGGCAAAGGCATATTTTTCCGATGAAATTAGGCATCAGTCCCCGAGAGAGTGAGACCGTTGTGTAAACAGGTACATGATTGTAGAGAAGCTTGCGCCCCCTCAAGTGATCAGAGATTCTGCAGCAGAACAATGTAATAAACCGCAGGGGCGCCTCGTAGTCGGGAACACTCGCTGTCACACTCATCATAGGCAGAGAATGTCTAGACGAAGAGGATGCCGAGAAAGGGAAGAGGATCCTCACCTGCAGTCTCATGTTCTTGTCTAATCTGAGTGATTACTGATCAATCCCCATCCTGTCAACGACTCCGCCAGACAATGGGGAGAGCTCCTACGAGAATACGGGGCCTTGACGCGCCCTCGCGTATTCGTCATAGTAATTATGACACGAGAATGTGGTATCGGGCGATCGCAACATTTGCCCCCTATCGGAGGTGATCAAAAACGATTGGCAGCTTCATCTTGTTTACACCAAGAGATGAAGAGGGGAACTGTTGCTGATAGCAGAGAAGAGGTGAGGGGACCAGGAACCACAATGAAGTTGCAATTAAAGGAACATCAGAAGTTCGAACAACACGTGGTTGGATGTTTCCAGCAGAGAGCGAACAGCATGACTGCACCGCGGGCGTTTCATCTGATTGCGCTGCAGATTCAATGTCTCTGACTCGTCCACAACGAGAGAGCACGCATCGCGAGAGATCCCAGAGAAATAAGCGTCACGAGCAAAGATGCCCCCGGGCAGGGGGAAGGAACGGAGGAGACTTTGTAAAGTGCTCTATCCATGACACATCCCTTGCAGCACGAGGCACACACTCCCGATCTGCGCAAGAGGGAATGGTATCGTTTCCCCCTCCTTCCTCCACCCCCAGAGATGACTGACGGCTACCCAAAAAATGACGACTCCTCTCGGCTACGGAGGCGCCCCCCGGTTATCACTGAGCGTCAAAGACCGGCGGAATGCAATCGTACCATCTAGATGTCTTTAGGCCCGGATAGGGAGGCCAAGCAATTCTGAGAGTAAGTTTCGCCGTAAGTTCCACTATCACGCGCAGATAACATGCGACATCTTTTACCAGAACGAGTCCGCCTGGAACGCCAAATTACTGGCCCACGATCCACAACAAGCTCGGGCGAATGTCAATCATCAAATAGCACCTTTTCAATATTGTCGAAGACCGACTTCGTTCGGAAATGACGGTTCCCGGTGTGTTGCTCCGTTGATGCAATCGGAATGAGCAAAGGGTCTTCCGGTTGACAATACATGTGGAGAATTGGACGAGTGGGCGAAGGAATTGGATTCTTCGTGTAAAAGGGACACTTTTATACATACACGGAAATGAGGACTTCTCACGGAACGAGAAACCCGCGGAGTTCGAACAGGAAGAGCACAACAACAACAAATAGAAACTCGCAGTGGATGAAATATCTCCCGCTACTATTCCCACGGCCCCGAATGCACTGTGGCACACAGACTTCTCCAGACCGTGAAAAGCACCCCAGGGTACATTACTAGCGCTGAATTATTATTAAAGAACTACCACATCTGTATGCGAAATTTAACATTGGAGTGTCAAATTATCCTACTGTCTCAAACTCGATGGCACGTGCTGAGAGAAATTAGTTGTCGTACATTTCGACATGGGAAAGTTTTTAGAAATGAGCACAATCGAGTTCTCGAAAATATACAAGATCAGAACTTGTACACGTGCCCGTACTTGCTGCGGTACATGTCGCCGGCAGACAGGGAGGTGCCCATTTTCAGAGGTACCAGCCTATCGTAGAAGACGACCCAGCAAATTGCACACAGCCCCGCCATCACGATCTCGATTATCCACGGGATTCCAGGGCCGTAGGCAGTGAATAGAGATCTGCAATGTTGCAATATGTGATGCCATATGTTTTATCAAGCGTCGGGGTTAACGAGCGCCCCCGGAACCTTATTTTTAGTTATGCCATCTTCTATGCGTGTTCCCCAGTGCAATCCAAAGCACAGGGACTCCACTCTATTGTCTGCGGGAAAAATATGCAGGGTTACTGCTCTGTGAGAAATGAATGGAGAATGTTTTAACCCGCAGAAATGAATGGAGAATGTTTTTAATCTGTGAGAAATGAATGGAGAATGTTTAACTCTACTCTAAGGTATCTGCTATTTCTGTTTTCTCGGCCAAATATCGGACTCACGATACGAGAATGGGACCCGTGAGGCGGGCGCAACTTCCCGTGAAGATGAGGAGACCTTGCATTGCGCCCTGTCATTAGACATTAATCCGAAAGAAAAGAAATGACAACACCTGATTCCTCGGGCCGATAATCACGGAGTAGACGGTATTCATTGTGATCGTGATGAGCGCAAAGGCGAGGCTCACGAGGACGCAGTAAGAGATCATGTATCTGAAATGAGAACAGATATTTCGTGTCGCTGATTGAATTCCAGTAGTATAGCGTTCTGAACGGGCTGTACACTGGTATGTGTTCGAGAAGTTTGGGCAGAGAATGAATAGACTACTCACAGGTATACATTGATTGGTGGAACGTATTCGCACCACTCAAAACTGCGCCTGCAGCCGGTTGGCTCCGTTCCATTGATCCCTGGAAAAGACAACAAATTATACGAACACTTCCAGTATATTAATGATGCAGACATGCAGCTGGAATGTTTCACGACTGACATGATTCCTCCTGGTATTTGATCTTTCCGGGGAGGAAAGGCCACGGGTACGTGAGGAGATGGAAAGTAGCCAGCAGCAAGAGTCCAACAATACACCAAATCCGATTGTTCATCCTGAAAAGTGCGCTACCCCAGCGCCCCGAATATCGTCATAATGTGTAGTGGGTGGCCAGCAGTGCAGGAGATCGGCAATGAATCACACTTTTTGCCGAAGTTGAACATTGTGTTGGACCCGTAGATGAGGAATCCGATGGCAGCGAATCCTGCGTGCATGAGAGAATTGTAGAAGACGGCGCTCTCCTTCGACCAACTGAACATTGTCATCGAGAGCGGAGAACCGATTCTGAAAGGAAAAATTAAGGGGATATTAGGGTGATGCCTACGTCTCAAGGTTGGTGATGACGAACATCTGCGCGAATCGTGTGAAAATACACACTGCCGCTGCTAGCCAATCGAATTTGGGTAGGGCAAAGAAGCGCTTGTGGGACTCTGAAGATATTCTTTTAGAAATGAAGAGCATTCCAGTTGGACTGCTGATTCTAATGGAGAAGCGTTTTCACTCTCTTTGATCACTAATCATCAGGAATGCTTGTAACTCTTATTCTTTTCTTGCTTCTTGTTTCTTGAATCATCTATCCTCACCCTGCTCCACTTCCTGCAGTTTGTGAAGGCCCACAGTGGAGTCTCGATAAAAGAACACGGTTAGCACCTGGAATAGGATTATGGTTCAGAGTCTGTGCGTGTTCCTCTCCTACCAGGCACATGATATTGGCCACGATGCTCGTCATGGCTGGGCCGCTATAGAGATTCAGGCGGATCGGACCGAAGAGAGCAATTCCGGGGTAGGATAGAGGAGTGAAGATGATTTGGAGGGCTGAAAACTTGTCTTCTTATAGGAATTTTAAGAAATGTTCGAAGAAACAGAGAAGCGTCGCACTTGGCGAAATGTGCCGTATTCAGGAATCTTGGCTCGAAATGAGCTCCTCTGCATTGTTTCTCTTCACATAACTCTTTTACCTGGACCAAGCGTGAGTCCGAGGGAAAAGGCGCCGGTTGTCAAAGAAATAACACGAGATCGATCTTCAGGTGTACTGGCCTGGATACCCGAGTTACGAAGAACGCCGATGATACCTGGAAGAAGTCTTTTCCCACATTTCAGATCGTCCACCAACCTCCTCCGAATCCCATGACGAACCTCGCCACCATCATCATGTACCTCGGATCGACAATTTGAAGCGGAAGCAAGATGTAGATCATGTTTCCGATGGTCTGAGGGAATACTTGGATCGAGCTCCTCAGAAATCACTCACCCCGAGGATGACTCCAGCTTGTGTTGGGAGCTTGGACTGCTTGATCCTGTCGCTCCAGAATCCGAAGAGAGGAGAAGCGAGGGCCTGTCCCAGACTGTAGACTGCGGTGATGTAGCCGAAGAACGTCTCTGTTATCGTGTCGTCCAGCTGAAAACTTATAGCTTATTTGTCAGAATGCTGGTATTATCGGCAAACGAAACTCGCCTTCTCATCGCACCTAAGCGCGAAATGCTCTTCAGCAGTAAGACGACGAGAGAGCTCTATTTTCAATAGAGACATAAAAGGGCGGACGGAACGGGAATTTAGATGCGATTGGTTCGCCGATAACAGAAAAATCAAGAAGAGCGTTAGAAAGGCGTTTTTGTTGAACAAACAAATCAACCTGGAGGAGATACGGCCATAGGGACGAGAAGTAGATACTGAATTGCGTCGCGGTGAGGAAAGAAATAAGAGCTCCGATCCAAATTGAGCCCCAGTCCGTCTTTTCTTCCCTGAAGTCAGAACACATATTCCTGCATTCCTTCAGTAAGTATGGCATCATTACAGTGAGCAAGAAACGAAACTGACTCTTTCTCATGGGAGTCCTTGCCGCCACTATTCTTGATCTTCATGTCGTCCGACGCAGCGTGTCGAGGTTCAAGTAGAATGAATGATAGTCCGAGCCTCGTCCTTTCTATTTCATCTCTCCTCCTCCTCATTTCCCTAATCCACTTGTGTCCATTGCCGTCACATCTTTACTCGAGGGATCTGTGTTGCCATGGGAAGAAATGTTCGGTGCTCGGAAGTGGAGAAGGAACACTCGCATTGACAGTGAATTCTGCCGCTCTTTTTAGGGAGTTATGAGACTGGATAAGATGATGTATGACTGATACTCCGTTTGATGAGATCACACAGATCACGTTCATGTCTACAGATTTATCCCGCAGATTTATCCCTATGCATTTAAGGAATCCTCGCCTGGCAGAACTGGCACGTTCGGACAATTTCATCAATTGTGAGCAAGCAAAAGAACATGTTCTATTCACGGGAGACTACAATTATTGACGTTCCCGATTCAACTTATCTGTCTCTAGTGATAAACGCATTCAACGACCTGCCGGCTTCGTACGTAATCACTCACAACTATTCACTCTCGCATTTCCAATGGAGGGATCGAAATCAGTCATCATTGTGTGACTTTAGCTGTATGAACTTGCAGGTCCTCGAATGGGAGTAATACCCCGTTATCTCTCCTGTCAGAGTCCTTTGTCTTGCATGGCAGTCTTCAGAAGAAGTGACTCGGAATCTGGTGGCAGCCTCAGAATGCTAATCTCTCTGTCCACTCTTTCTCCTTTTTGTGCCCCTTGCAGTGCATTGGGGCGCGCAACACTAAATCAAGATTCCTCTTCCGGAGCGACGCTCGAACTTCTAAGCTCCCCTTTCTTCCTTTCATTTCTAGCGAGGGATTCCGAGGTAATCCCGTGTTCGGGTGTTCGAAGTTTATGATGATTCCCCCCTTAGCTCCAAAGAAAGATTGAGTCCTCCAAGTGAGTAGCCGAGTTATTAGATGCGATTTGAGGCGTGGGGAGAGGGGTCGTTTTCTGCGGCCTCCTCTCCCTCCACGGCCTCCGTAGAGCTTCTCCTGGGAATTGGTGTGGTTGGCCCTGCGCAGCCTCCTCAAAGCAGTCATGCACTTGATGAACCTCCCCTCTCTCCCTCTCTCGCTCCCTGCGCTTCCAGACTAACTTTTTCATGTGCCCGCTGCCCCCATTCCTCTTGTCCTTTTTGACCCATGCAATCGCAAACACCAATGAGCACATTCTCGGGTATCTCGTTCCGGACATCGCAGGACTAGCAGAATAGGAGCCTACCGTACCCTGTTGAGGAAGAGGGGTTTGAAAAGGTCTTTCTGCGAAACCTGCAGATCATCGACCGGAATTCAAGCCTCGTAGGAATCTACATCTCTCCATGCGAATGGTGATCATAAATCAAATGTTGGTATCTCCGGAATGCAGTATTCACAAGGAGTGCCGCGTTTTTCTTTCTTAGTCGCTGTTCCTCTCTTTCTTTCTCTCGTACAAACGTTAGCTTATACGATATTACTCGAGTTCCAAACGCATCCAGTCTTGCCATATGTTTCGTCTATTCTTTCTTCATTGAAAACGGGTTTCCTGTCCGGTTAGTGCCAGTGAAGAGAGCTCTCCAAGATCCGGGCACCTTGTAATTTGTCCCCTTGAGTATAAATTGTGGGGGAAGGAATCTCGAGTCCACCCTCGCCAGTGGGTAAGCACAACTGCTCTCGTGCCACTGATCACAAGAAGTAGCCCGGGTTATCGACATCGGAACAGGTGTAATGCCCCTCGATCACTAGCAGAAAGCTCCCTCGTTCCGCTAGAAAGAATTTCGTCTTCGACGTATCCTTTCCAATTTCCGAGTTTGAAAGAACATTTACTCAATCATGTTGTTGTCTTGCACGATGGAAGTTTGCAACATTGCACCCGTGAGAAAAAGCTCGTGAGAATAGTGGTTGTCCATGATCCACCCTCCGGACTCTTGATACCCATTATCCTAGTTGTGGGCACACATCGACGCGGTAGATCAGACATGCTTCCATTTTTGGGAGCTAGATTATTTATTTCCCTAAGTTCGACAGCTCAAAGTAGATATACAACCGTCTTTCTGCGAGAGAAGCAAATTCGGGAACTTGTCTTCTTCACCTTTTGCAGTTCATGATGAGTAGTTAGAAAAAATCTGCTGTCATCTAGCGTTTGTGTTGCTCACTATTGGAGTGTCAAGAAGGAAATGAAGAGTCCCCGTCTCGTTCGGAGTCTCAGCAGTGATGGCTTGGGGTGTGCTCTTTCACGTACCTCCAAATGGGGCACTCCTTGTTCCGCTTTTCTTACCCTTTAGTAGCGATCCTTACGCCCCAGCTTACTCCGATGTACAGGATGCCGAGTTTGAACAATAATAGGGAATATATATGTAATTTCACCTAATATTCGAAACGTTTCCATTTCCACTTTTAATTACTGTGAGGCCCGCCTCACAAACGGCTAAAGGATCTTTATCTCCTATAATACTAGGGTGACCTTGTAGTGTCACAGAATATCTAGTCGTTGAACAGCTGAACGCCCTCCTGATTGCAGTGTGCTGCGCTCGGGAGGGATCTCTCGCTTGAAATATTATCCACCAGAACGACGAAGATGCGCGAGTAATGTCGCTTTTTTGGTTGAACGCTCGCTCTGCGCTATTCATCAATTTCGCCACCCGTCTTCCTCTTCCAGCGGCAACAAAAACGGCACAACACAAGAAAACATGGATCGAGTATAGCTTCCTTATGTATCTAGGCTTCTTTTTTTCGGATGGATGAAGTTCCGGCCCATATCACAGTTCCAAATTCATGATATAGCTCTCCGGATCGACAGTTCTATCACTACTGAAAGTGGTTTACTCTCTTCATGCGACAAGTTAAACTCACAAACAGTTGAGGAGCGATATCCGCGTTGGAGTGCCAGGGTTAGAAGAAACTGCTATACTATGACCCGTTGCAAATAGTTTGCACGCTAATGTGGAATTATTTTCATGTATTTCCTGAGGTTCCTGTCCTATGAGTAAGTCTCATTGTACTAAGTGTTTCACCTCTCGACGCGTAGCAAGTAGAGGGAGAATATCGAGGAGGAGTGGCCCCCGAGTGATCCATCTCCATCATTCCTCCTCTCCTCTCCTGGTTTGTTCGGGACGTTGGAGCGGGAGGAGAAGACCCCGTTTTGCGTGTCCCAGTGTGTGACAACACTGCGAGTATCTCTGTGGTCCGCATATCTGATCTACCCGGAGATCACTAGCACTCGGGGAAATGCACGGTTATTCGAATTTTTTGTACCTTTCACATGATCACCGGAGTGTGGGACTGACTATTTTCCGAGAAGGTGTAATTTCATTTCTCGAGCGTCCCGGTCGATTCGTAGGCGATAAAACGTCGTTCCTCCTTGTGGCGCACTAATTCTGCTCTCTAATCCAGCTTCCTCGTCATTCTTCTCGCGTGCTCGGAGGGCATATCCGGCATGAGGCTGGAAGTCGCCTCTTCCCTTCCGCTGCCCCCGCGAGAAGTCGCAACTCTCCAGTGGAGAGGGCGCACTGATGAGTGACCCGTCGATGCCCTCGCCTTGAGTATCAACACTCTATCATTCTGTTCAGGAGGGGCTTATTCCTTGGGGCATTGCGTAGAATAATAGATCACTTACTCTTGCACCTTACCAGAACGTTCTTTATTCCTTGTCCTCCATTCGGGAATCTTGGAAATTTCCTCGAGTACTCCACGCAAAATCGTTCTCCTTTCTTCGTGATATTCAACGGATTGCAACAGAATGACACTACTAACGACGAGTTCCGCGTGCCTCTATCTTTCAGACTTCTTTGGACTAACTCCCTAACTCTCTGTTGCAGGTTCCACAATGGTGCTGCCCGTTGGGGCTCCCAACCCACACATGATCCCCCGCCTCTCGACCACCGCCCATGCCGCCCACTCAACGAGCCATGCCCGAGCAGCCAAGGTCCAGCACACCACCGCTCAGCATGCACAACCGCAAGTGGTATGATTTGAGTAACATTCGGTCCAACTACGGGACGATGTTTAATAATACTGCTGTGGTTTGCAATATAACCGCAACTTGCGTTTACAGACCAACCAGATCTCCGAACACAAATTACTACACTTGCATACAAAGGGGCTTGTTTTCCGAAACAAGAAAAGTGAGACAACGCAGTTTGAATCCAGGTAGATATTGGCCCTTCTCGTTTATTCACTAGTTGGTGGCTATATTTCACAGCGTAGGTGTTATCACATCGTCCCTCTCGTCCTCCTCCAATTGACAGAGGGGCAGCCTCCCCAGTGATGAATTGAGGGGATAATCAGTTGCTCGACTCGCGTACATCATTCGAGAAGAGTGGGAGGGGAGGACTCCATCTGGCCCCACCTTTGTAAGACACGGAAAACCGAAGAGAAACTCAACAACGTGAGGGAATCTTACTCGATGGGATCTACTAAATTGCGAAGTATCGCGGATGCAAAGAATCAAAAGTGTAAGGCCGAATATAGGACGCAGAACAATTAGATATCTATTATCGAAGTAAGAATTTGTATATGCTCTATCCACTCGATGAGAACGTAGATAAACATGGGGGATGGATGAGAGTATAGGGAGGAGGGCAGACAGGGGATGTAGGGGACGATAGACCATGTTCCTCTTCCCCCATGGCAGGTGGTCCAACACGTCGCCCAGCAGCAGCACACGGAACTCCAACTCGGCTACCAACCGAGCATCGGAGGCGGATTCTTCGCCAGTGTGAGCTCCTCTCTGACCATTTATTATACTCTAACATTTTTCAATTTCGATTTAACAATTGCACTCCTCCAAACTGCATGCCTATAAGAACTATTCATACTATTCTCGGTGAATCGCGGACTTTTTGATCAGTGGAATAGACCGCCTTTTTCATAAAAACATCTCATAGATCACGAGTTGTTCTTATGAAAGGGAGTGTGGGTGAGAGGACCCGCTTATTCTTGGGTTCGCCATCGGGCCACTCTTTTCTTCCACTAATTGCATTAGAATCGCGCTGCCCAATGCGGCATGTTGTGTCCTAGCTGAGGCGACGAAAGGGTCACTGTCCATCCGGATCGAGGTGAATTGTATTCCAATTTCTGTCGGCCCTGCCAAATATCGCCTGATTCTCTCTAGACATTGTCTCTGGGCGGTCATGTGACTGCGGTGGGTGTTAGACACAGGTTGTAAATCAATCAGTCACGGAATAAGCCGAGCGTGTAAGCCGCTGCTGTTCGTCGTGTTGTTTTGTTGTTCGTGGAATTCATTCTTTTCTGCCGCTTCCCTTTTTAGAAGCCTCACCCAGTCGAGACAGTTCCAGACCCTTCTCTTCTCCTCCTTGAGTGTTTCTGATGTCTGGCAGGGGAAGTAGGACAAATTGAATTCGGGGCTGGAGAGCTCAAGATTCTGACACCGTCACGCCTCCTCCGGAACTCCCAAGGATTCCCTCTTACTGCTCTTCCTTTCCCTCGTTGCTTCACGAGGATTCCGAAACGAACCTGAAGCCATGTTTCCTTCGGTAAGAAGAGCTCGCCAATAGTAAATCTTTGTTAATGTGGATTCGCAGCGAAGACGGCATGTTTTTTCTTGATTTAGTGGTACGAAAGTGATCGTTTTCGGCTTCGAGATCCTTTGAGTTCTGAATTAGCATAGATATTGTTCGAGCAGAGAGCAGATGGGCTCTATTCGCGGGTCGAAATTAGCGGTGTCTTCTTCCCGTCGATGCCGCTCTCCAGGGCGCTGTCTGAGGATGTTTTGGTACGGACGTTGTGCTAATGGTCGAGTATTACCCTGTGAATTGCTGTCGTTCGTGCTCGTGATTATGCGCATCGTTTAGAACAGGTAAACGGAGGGAGAGTTCAGGAGAACGGACTGCCCTCCTTGGTTCTTTTCCTTCATGGTTATGTCTAAGGGAAGCCATAATGCTCTCCCTCTGCATTCAGGGCCTTCTGCGTACGTCGACGCGCCCGCGGGCCCTGTCCATGCTGCCCCTCGCCACCTCCCACTCCAATGAGGATGTACGCGACCGAGAACGGGCACCCCTCATTCCCATCAGGTGTGCACCTTGAATATTTGAAAATTTTATGCGCTGCTATAGCTTCGTCTTTCAGAAGCAGATTACTGATAAGAGTCTATACAATGAATTCCGAACCTTTCTCCAAAGCATCGAATGCTCTTGCAAAAGCAATAATAAATCAACTAGTGTAGCCCTGCTGTTCAATGAAAAGAGAGTTCCCTGTCTTCTCGCTTGTCCAGGGGATTCTAATTTGACAGACCTTAGCAAACTGCTTCTAGCATGGAAAAGCTTAACGCCTGTGCTTCAAGTCTAATTTTAAAACATCTTTTGCAAAATCGGGACACAAGCAGCTTTTGTCCGATTTCTGGATTCTAGACGGCACAGGAAGCTTTCTCTGCCCTTGAAGATTAGTGGAAACAGAAACAATAGGTCAGAGTAATTCACCCAAATGGCACTCCAATCAAAGTTCCAGTGATAAAGCAGAAAACATCGTAACCCGCGCTGATTCCTTGCGTCTGAAGGATATTTTCCGTTCGGTGCATCGAAGTTCCTTGTCAGGCATAAACTAAGGTGAAAATAAATTTTATTCGTTGCAGGTCATTGCCTCGGAATCGGGCTGCGGCCGCGTACCGACAGCGCTACTATCCACTGTCTCAAGAGGAGACCATGGAGCTGCTCTACCTCCTCAATCAAGGTGGGGACTACTTCTGTCTTCAGACGATTTATAAATTACTTAAATTCGAAAATATATTCCCGAGGGCCCAAAAGCTGTTTATTCCTTTGCCGCCTTTCCCTTGGAGGGAGTTTACAAATTCGCCCGTCGTCGCTCCTCGGTCGCAGAAGAGGAGGAGGGGGAAGACAGTTGTTCTCGATGGCCACAAGAGGAGGTGCTTGAAGGAGGGGAACAATGAGTGGACGAGGGCGGCCATTCAACCACGGCCTCTTCGCCTCATTAGGAGTACATCTGCGCAAGCTCACGGTGTAAATCTGGACTTCCGCTATTGCGCACCACTATTTCCGTCTGAACACTTCCACTAATTACGTCTGCAAATAGGACGCAATTTCTTAGAAAAAATCTGTGTCTTGACTTCAACGGTTCATCGGACGAAGAAGGACACTTTCTTCCAATACATGCTTGTTTTTTTCGTGGTCGTGGTGTATCCAGAGATGTCCAAAGTCGTCCAAGTTCTTGCTCATTTACAGCCACCAGCAGTGGTTAAGAATGTCGGTGTTCGTATCTCCGGACACGGACATGGAGCGGAGTGGGATACGGCTGACACGAAAGCTGACGACAAAGAGGAAATTCTCCGTCCTCGTCACCATCAACGAGAACACCATTCGGGCAGGTGGGGATACTTGTGTTCGGAGCACACTACCAGTTGATGGCGCCTGTTTGGAATAGTGGGGAATCTTTGCGATGTCTGACAATATTACGGACTGATGCACATCTGTTTAATTATTTGAAAGATGCTGGCACTTCGAGTGTATTGCACCTCCCGCGCAGAAAACGAACTGATCTATGTAAGAGACCGTGAATAACTTATTAGGCCATGAACGCTCGTTCAGAAACTGGTGGTCCAGAATCTACCATTAGTAATATTGGCGCTACCTGGTGCCTGGGAGGGAACACTTTTTCCTCATCAAAAATGAACAAGTCTCGTCGTCCGGAAGTGCACTGCCCTCTCCTCGTCATATCCATCATACTGCAAAGTTGGACGTGGCGACTCGCGGTGAGCTCCACTACTACTCGGCCTCCCTTGATTGACCTCCACCTGACAAGGAAGGGAGACTCGCCAAGGCGTCGAGTCAATTGAAGCCGCCCTCTTAGTGTTCCCCTCCTTCTCACCTGAATAGATGGCCACGGCCTCCCGCCGACCCCCTCAACCTCCTTCATTCAAACAACTCCGTGTATTTTGCCGGTCTCTTATTTTGCGCCTGTCTCTCAGCGTAGATCAAGGTCCTGGTTCGACCTCACTTTATTAGCCTCGTTTGCATGAGCGAACTCGGGGAAATCCGCCCACCCCGCTTTTGGAAGTGGAAAAAGTGCTGCCGGAGTACAAGGCCTCCCTCCCCTCTCAGTCGTGGTTAATGAAGCAGATCGGAAGGGTCCGTAAGGGCACAGCAAAGCATAGCAGCAGAAGTACTTAGATAGCGGGCTCCGCTCCGATATCCACTTCTAATAGTGTAGCTAAATCATGCCCGACGGATATGGTGGACCCCTTACGCGGACGGAAAAGAAGGAGGTAAGAAATTGTGTTTATTCATTTTTCGCGTCCTGAATCTTCTCCGCTGTGTGAGCCGCTTTGCATCCTGCAATGGAATGAGGACTGACTGTAAAATTACCATTATTAAACCGTTCTGATCAATGTTTACTGTCAGTCCTTCTCCAATTATGTTCCCTGCTTGTCCGCAATTTTCCTCGCTTGAATTGCCGTGACACTCATCTACAGGTGGCGATGTTCGTCAACTGGGCTTTGCGCTCAGTGCGGGAGTCGCTGATCCAGATGGATCCCCTCGCCCACGCACTCGCATTCAAGGACAGGGAACCACCCAAGAGACAGCCACTAGCTACCGTATCTCGGACTCCGCTCCTCCTCTCATTCACACCATTCGCCACTCCGACGCTGGGAGGAGGTGAGCCATCGAAGTCAATGACTATTTGCATCTATTGCGAACCGTTTAACTTAGCAAGTGGGTCTTACCATCTTTATTACAGTAATAGCGCTCAGCATCCCAAATCTCCATTTCATTTGACGATCGATACAATAGACAGTTTTTTTCGAAAGACTGCCAGGATTAGAATCTGCAGGATGTTCAAAGAACAAACAAGCTAGATGTCATCTTGCGCCCCCGTGCAGCTTCTGCAGGGACTCCCGGACATCGCTAAATTATCCCTTCTTGTCTTCCTCATTCTGCTCTCGCGCTCCTTCTCCCTCGGGGGTCTCCCTCCCGATGCCGAATGATCTCCGTAGTGGCGATGATCCTTTTTTCAGTTGGCCGATTGTACATAAACTCGACTGGATGTGATATATCTCCAGATATACACACCTCGGAGGATAATGTGAATCCATTATCGCCAACGGGGGACATTGTGGATTAGCCAACCCTTGGAAATGCGAGAGAAGCGTGATTACTATTCTCGCACTGGCCCCGTTTGGGTCCGAATGATCTTCCAGTCTATAATAGAACTCCCACTCTTATGTTGTCTACACATTCTGACAACAAAATCCATGGCGTGGAGCGACGCAGGGCTACAGTATTCCTCATCATATTCCTTATGTTAGAAGCTCTAAGGATAGAACCAAAAGTGGAGCTCGAGGGATGATTCGAAGCGTGCCAAAACTGGTGGTTCGCGCAGCACATTTGGGATGGCTCGCGCGGCGGCGGGGTGCCGAAAATGGGTGTCTCGGGACGCGCTGGAACTGACGGAGAAATGTGAAGAAGCAGCGAAGACAACGGGGGGAACGAGTCCATGAGTGGACGGGGCCGTCAGTCGGATTCGCCCCCTCAACGAGCCATTGCTACCCTCTCCCTCCCATTGCCCCCCTGTCTCGGCCTTTGTCTGCCCGCAAACCGTCAGAGTCTCTGACACCGATTCCCCCTGCATCGAGAGTGGATGTGCCCCTTCCCATGACTCGCTACTGACCCCCCACTCCGATATTCAACGTTCATCGGAAGAAAGGACATTCCGTGTTCGTCCAAGATGCTGCAATCCATGTCCGTGCACCTCATGGAGCACCCGGAGGAGTCAGGGCGGAGAAGGTCCATGCAGCACCGCCGATCCACTGTATTCGTCCAGGAGGACTCTACTCATTTCGTTTCGGCCATTGCTCTAGCAGCGAGGAGGCGGTGAGCAGTCTGAGGTTCTTTTCGGCATTCTCATGCCAGGTCCGAGGTAGCCCGCTTGGCCCTGCCACCAGCGGTTCCCTCGGTAACGGTGACCGAGGAACCGGCGGTCATCGACAACCCACTGGGATGGGCAATCTTCAATCCACTCCCCGTTCGCAAGCCAAAGCCTCCGCGATATGTCAAGAACAGGAGAATGCGGGGTTAGTTCGAGTCTTGCACTTGCAGAGATTTTGTCATCAAACTTCAGCTTTGATCTGACCTCAACGACAGTTCCGAATCTATCTTACATGAACTTTGCTAGCATTTTCATCAAATCCCTTGTTCCGTGTACTAACGTTGTTAGGTAGAGTAGTCTCTACAGCGAGTGCACCTAAAACAACAGCTTGGTGTCTCCGGATAATTGTTTATTCTGCGTCCACCATTTCATTAATTGGACTTCCCAGGAATGTGGCAGGGAGGAGAACGGGGAGCATGAAAGGAAACAGCGATCTTGCCCTCATTTGTCAAGAGTACAGGAATAGGAGAGAAGATTGGGGCCTTTGCAGAGTCTTTCTCGGAGGGGCTCTAAAGGGCCGCCTGTGCCCCTGTTGTTTGTAGTGAATTGAGGCCAGGGAGTAACATTAGATTGCAGAAACGTTTTTCGCGTAGGAAAGATGCTACTAGAAATGGGCGTGATGAGTGGGTTGGAGGATGGGAGGAGAGGAGGGAAATGGACCAAGAAATCACACAGTTGGACAGGCACTGGACGATGGCCATTCGGATATCGCCTCTTGTTCAGAATCCCAAGTGTACATTGTTACTTCTCAAGTACTGTCGTTAGCCGAAGCATTGCATTCTCTCATTCCGCTCTTCAGAAGTAAATCATATACTCCATTGCCACTTCAGGAAAATGTCAATGACGGACTGAGCTCTGACTCTTTATCTTACTCTTCATGGCCAGTACCCGCATGATTCAACTGGTCATGAAAATGAGCTCAACGAGATAGATCAAGAGAGCAAATTCATTATATAATAATATAAAATTGAGTCCAAGTTTCAATATCTGATTTTTGTCCTGTTTTGATTAAGCTGAGAGTACCCTTCTTGAACTTTTGACGTCCCTGGAAATCAGGGCCTCCGAAAGGTGGAGTGCATGCAAAGCACTCATCCTTTCTCTGTGTCGAGGACTACCCCTGTTTCTCGACCTGCAGAGTCATTGGAGCATATGCTCACGCCTGCTTCGTCTTCTTCAAGAAGACGAGTCAGGGTGGAAGCAGAAGACAATCCAGTTATACCACTCGGCATCGTTGGCCTCCTATTTCTCCGTTCATTTTTCTGTTCTGGTCCTCTCAGCAACTAAACCACTTCTACTCTCTAGTATTGTGCCTTTCTGTCTCCATAAGTCTGCGACTGTGGGTGTCCGGTCTGGCAGATCTTTTAGAACTGATGAATGTGCTGTCGGGGGATTTCCGGGGTCTTGGGTGCTTGACGAATTGTTTAAATTGTTTTCAAACGGCTTCCTTGGCTGAACATTTGGCGGGGATGTTTTGGGCGGCTATCGAGAGGAAGCAGAGAAGGGCCCCACTTCCCCCCTCGAGATAGACGAGAGAGGCACGTCGCGCATCCCAAAAGACAACTGCCGGGTCGAATGGTGTCAAAAAGGCGCCCCCTCCCAGAGTGGATATCTCCCAGAGAGCCGCTGTCTTGCAAACAAATGGAGGATGTAACTCATCCCCGCTTCCTCTCTCTCTCTCTCCTCCCACTCACTTTCCAAGAGGTCGTCCAGGAGTCTGGAGTCAAAACTTTCCAGTCTTCCTCCTCCCATTCATGTTGTGGGCTGTCTCCGATCCATCTATTCTGTCAAAGCAGAGGGGACACTGCATCTGTCTCTGCCAGACAAAGGCAGATATTTTAGCCCCTTCTGACCCCGTTCAGTAGTACGTTGATGACCTTTCATCGCACTTCGAAGTTGTAGATCTTTGATCTTTTTCACATTCTTTCTAGGTAAGGGTGGTGGTGGTTACGCAGAAAATTCATTTCGTGAACCTCCTGTCTGCATTTGACAGTGCATCCCCAAAGACTCCTTCCCGCGTGTGTTTCCAAGTCGGCTTGGAGTGGGTCCTGATTTTGAGTAGTTATTGGGTTGACGTCCTATAATTGAGCTTCTGGAGAAGAATGTGAGGGAGGAGGAGGAGAAATGTCTCGCTCCATTGTGCGCTCTCTGAATTGAGAAAATTGAGTGCACCCCAGGCTTGGAGGCCAAATTTGGTGGCTCCAGGAGGCTATAATCAAGTGGTGATCTCCATTATTTCCTCTTCGTATCTTTTCTTGTAGGTCTCACTTTCCCGCCCGGATAAGGTTCGTCCTTCCGGGATGGGCCTAAGCATCTCAGTTTGCCTTTAGGCAGTCAGACTTGTTGATGTGGAGATGAGTAGCGCATACATTTGTTTTCCACCCCTAGTCCAAGTCCTTCGTCTGGGAGCGCCCCGACACTAACAAGTGTGTGTTTCCGCGCAAGGAAGCTGGGACAAAGGGGGATCTCCTTCTGAATGGAGAGAAGTCCTCCGATGGCTGCACTTCTTCGACCCTCCCGATAGAGGCGGCGCATTTCCGGCTCATGATTCGTGGGCGAGTGGAAAACGTCTGTGGGGGGGCCCTTCAGGAGGGGGGAACACTTTTGAAGAGAGGGGGCAAAAGGGGCGATCTCATTGCATGGGGCTCTCCGTATGGTCCTCGGCATCCATGGGGATTGATAAATGCGCCTTGTTTTCTCTTCGGCTCCCCCCTCACTGGAATGCCATCGGTGCATCCTCAAGGAATCCAGTGGCCGATAATATAACTTCTAGTAGTCATCTTCAGCGTATTTAACTCGCTTCTTATTGGAAGATTAATCTGAGATCACCCAATTATTCGATTTTCTCTCCATTACCGTGAAGGCCAAGTAAGGAAATTACTGAATTCACAGTGATAACCGTGCGTTTCCGTTCGCGTGGACTATGATTACATCTGGATATGCAGGTCTTTATTTGGGGGCGGAGGAGGGACGCCATGTTCCTCCGCAAGTTCTGGAACCAATGGACGCTGGAGGAGAATGCGCGGCAGATGAAGATCACCGTCCTCCCTACGGGGACCAAGAGAGTCCATATGAGGGCGCCCGACGAGATGGACGAGATCACGAGAGAACAAGTGGAGATGAGGCAGAGGAGGATGAGGGAGAGGAGGAGGACTGAAGGTGGGCCGATAATTCGCTGTATATTAAAATTGAATCTGCGACTTCACACCTACGACTGAAATTCCTTGAATTGTAGCTGAAGCGTTTTGAATGCTGTTGAGACGCGTTCGGAACTCCTTTAATAGACTGCTGTAATTATTGAGGGGTTGACTACTAATTTCAGCGAACGAAATTCGTTCCAAGAAAAGGACTTTGTAAAATTCACACTACTGCCAAACTAATTACACTTCTATTCTGCGGCGGACGAAGTTGGACTTGCCATGATGAAAACGAAATCCCATGTGAAGTGATCACTGGACTCTGTTCAAATTGAAGTGCATCCTCATCGTGTAGTCTGTGCACTTTGGAAATCTCAGTCTGCGATTAGGGTGAAATTCGAGACTTTACCCTCCCCAGACATCTCGAATGGCCTCTCGAAGGTAAGCGACCCTTGTATTCTGATGCAGTCCAGATGGTATGGAGAGAGAGGATTCATACTCGATGAGAGGGGGGAGATCTCTTGCATCCATCTGGGGCGACGCCTCCCGATAGGAGCCCCCATCCCTGGGAGGAAGTGGCGACACGCCATGTGTTCCCTTCCCCACTGAAATATGATGGTGTTATCTCCTTCCGGATCGGCTGCCGGCGATCTTTGAGTCTCTTCCTCTACAGGGGGAATCAATCTTTAATGAGCACGCATCGCCCGCATTTATGAGTCCAGAGATGTCAGCGTGGTCATTCCCCCCTTCCACCCCCTCTTAGAGACATGTTTAACCATTCCGAGCCAGTCCCAATTGCCCCTTCACTACCATCTTCCTCCCATTCGGGCTCCCACCAATCCCCATGTTGTTTCTGAAGACGTAGGTTCATATTGCAGTAAGGGCATCCTCTTACCGAATCCTCGCCGCTTCCCTGGCGGGAACCACCGTTTCTTTGGCCCCTTATGACCTTTTGAACAGCCCTCGAGGCGCTTCTTCAACAAGCCTCCCCATCCATTTCTTCCTCATTCTTCCCAGAAGCCATCCCCATGAAGAATAGTACCTTTTTGTGCCCACCCCAACGGAAGATAGACAACCTATATACCCTCACCAAAGACCTCTTCTTGTGCTAGAGCCATCTATTAGAATCCAGTCGTCCTCTCTCTCTCCTTTCAACGAACTCCGCAAAACGCTTCACCGATTCCCGAGATTCCCATCGAATAAGGCGTAGAAAACATTTCATAATTCATTCTGTGAATTTCGCACGAGCATATTCAATAGCTAAGAGTTCTTCAGTCATTCATCAATTCGTCAGAGTTCGACCATGTCAATCTTAATCTGTTTTTGTGGTCTGAAAGTCAAACCTAATGCCCCGAAGGGAAGTCTCGTAGCTTGCGTCAGAAGTTTGTCAGTTATGGAACGTGCGTACTTTTGTTGTCGAGGATTCAGTGAATTATGGGCCACCAGAGAACACTTGAATGGATCACTTCGTGAGTACACTACACAACAACATTACTAGGGACTCAGCTCGTAATTGTCTCACTTTGTCTTTTTTAGGTTTCTTTTCCTTTCTTCTCTAGTTGTCCCGATTTTGTATTTCTTCTCTTGACCCAATTATTACCTGCCGTAGATTCTTTTCTTTGCTGAGCTCTACCGTTCATTTTGCTTTTGAGTAAATTGAGCTATCGTACCACTCCTGCTTGTCTCCGCTTCGCATCCCAGACTTCTCCCCCAATATGGCATAGATCGTATGCTCATAAAGCGTACCCATTTCTTCATCACGCTATCCACGGCCTCCTTTTCTTCCATTCTGACAGTCAACAACGAGGCGGAAACGTCGTCTCACTTTCTACCGCTTTCTTAGATTGTTGTGAAACCATGATTCCCTCAGAGATCCGTTCTCGGGAGAGAACTTCCTTGAACGTCTCCTTCCCGTCTCCGGGATGTCATCCATTGGCGCTTGTTAGCAAATGCAACAGTTTGGCAGGCGGGCGGTGGTTCCGTCTTTTCGCGAGACACCACAAGCCGTTGTTCTTTAGCGGTGGGCTCAGGCCCCCACACAAATTCAGTTTGACCCTTCCGTCTACTCCCCCACATCATTGAGGCGCCAATGTCTTCCCTTCCCAACGTCCCTCCTGGATCCATTCTTAGATCCCCCCTGTTTGTTTTCCTTTTCATTTCTTTTTCCCTTAACCACGCTATTTATGGCTATCCGTGCATTTCTCTAACTCCATTATATGACATATTCTAGAGCAGGATAATTATGCCTAAATCTCTTTCGAGCGTATATCCCCGGGAGTTCGACCCATTTTCGCATCATCATATTTCTTGTTTTCCGGTGGTCCACCTGTCATACCCATAGATCTTCCCTTCCCCTTCTGGACTCGACGAATGTGCCCCTCATTAAATGTCCATCGGGCGAAGAAGCCTAGTGGGCGAGTCATGGCAGACTCATTCCCCTCCCATCATCTCGTGGTGCAAGTTTCTCGTCTGCTCTTTTCGCCGCAAAAACTGCGCGTACTCACTCGTTGTGTTGTAGCCTCCGAATGGGCCTAATCAGTGGCCGGGCCTGACCTCTTCTTGCGCGAGGAAAGAAAAGGGAAGCAAGGAGGAATGGAGTCCGCCACTCGGGCACCCGGCACCCGCCAGTCATCGTCATGTTCTTCTACAGTTCCCGTGATTCTCAAGCAATGATCTACTCGCAAGCCTTCCGCAACGAGCAGTTCTCTCCGGCCGTGGCCTTGTTCTCCGCGGCTGGCCTCATTCGAACGACCGCGGGCATCAAGGATGAGAAGGAGAAGAAGCGGCTGAGCAAGGCCAAGGCAGCGGCAGCCGGTGAGAGCCTCCCATCCTCCTTCGTTCATTATTTAAACGAGAGCAAAAAGCGGTAAATAGGGGGGCGGCAGTTTATGGGGGAGGTGGTGAAGACCCGTTGATATCTTCCGAGTATTGCTTCTTCTATTCTTCGATCACTACTTGTCAACAGTATGCCGTTCCTACGCACATTCAATGCAAAAGGTGAGCTGGAGCTCCGCATCCATATTTTTTTAATTTCCGAGGTGTAAATACATCGGTCATATTTTTATTCTTTCTCTCTCTATTGTGGGGGTTCAAAAGTCGGTCATCCTCAGAAGGGCGAAATTTTTCTTGATTTTGGACAGGTTAGAAAACAAACAGATATTCTGTCCCACCATAATATTGTGGAGAACCCATAGCGCTATAATACCCATGCCCGGGAATCCCCCCAACGACGGACTGCGCGCGGATACGTTCTACCTCCTGTAGCCCCGTTTCATGACCCGTGTGATTCAGAAGACCATGAAAGGGGACAGAATGGTTAAGTCAAGGTGGCACAGAGTCTGTGATTGTTATTCTCCGAGCGAGGGAATTAGAACGCTTCGGGTTCCCGACATATCACTGTCGTGGACTAGAGCAGCAACCTTGCTACATTTCATCCTGGGAATCATTCTGGTATTCAGATATGACTTTTGTTGCTTGCTGAATGTATTATACAATTCTTGAACGCGAGATCAGGAAAGGGTTTCGTGACAATGTCTTTTCTCGGAGCTAATATCTGAGAGCAGGTCGACTTCCTTCTCTCGCCACACAGTAAACGACTCTCTTTGCACCTTCTGGAGGAAGTGTTGCGAGGAGTTGCAATCAGCCTGAGCGTTCTTCCTCCTTTCCCTCGGCCATAAACCAGAGCAGGGCCCGTGGAGGAGGACCAGTCTTTCTTGGTCGAGAAGCTTCTAACCAGGCCTTACCTTTGTTCTCTGCCAGGGTGGACAGCAGTCAACACACTGTATGACTTCTGTCCACCCTCTACGCTGACACCGTCCAGCACTGGGACCACTCTATCTCTCTCTTAGGCTCCCACTCAATCATCGCGTTGCCCACGCGCGCTTTCGCAGACAGCCTGATTGTTTTGATAGCAATAATTTTCGAGTCTTCAATCATCTATCTCATCCAGTCAAAGGGCGATAGAACGCATGCATATTTCGCCTACCTCGTAGATCTTATTTTCAAATCGCCTAAAGGTCAAGCGACGATCAGTCACAAGCATGATTTCGTATTCAAGCACGCTGATTCCAGTGTCCTTATTCGGGCACATTTTCGACTGACCAAAAGGTCTTGCGGGCAATAACTCATCGTTGGACCTTATTTATTTACGGTCCTCGTCTCGTAGTCCTCGAATGGGAGAACCTGCTTACTCGCACGCGCCATATCAGTAGCCATTCATAGGCAATGAACTCGTGAGTCGCGGGCCTCCCAGTACCTTGGTGTGCACGGGAGTGGGAGAGGCAGTTCCTCCCTCCCCTGGGGAACATCATGACGCGCCACCTCAACGTCATCTACGGAAGAGACGGACTCGCCCCCAAGACCATCGATGTCACCCAACTCGTCGCCTACTATCAGCGTACGTTCTCGAACTCTATTTATTTTCCAACTCCAAGCCTGAAATCAGTTAACTCGTATGCCTTGCTAACATATCCAAATAGAAATATAATTTTTTGCCAACAATTCACTAACTGGCCCTACCTGTTAATGATTATCACTTACTCCAGATACTCTTGTACATTCTACCGAATTAGTTCATCTCTCATATCCATCTGGAAGTGGGGGGAGTGCTCAAGACCCAAAAACGGAATTAGCTGCGCGCTCCATGAACTTGGATCCCTTGGCATGGAATCCCTTCCTTTTCCAGTGGCCCCTTATCTTTCTGCTCGGGAAATAGGTCATCCCATGGACAGCCTTTGGAAGCAGCACCAACAAAGACGAGAGAGAGAGAGAGCGAGTCCGAGAGGGGGCCTTCTAAATCTCTCCCTTCGGGTACCCTCCTCCTCCTCCTCCAGAGAGGGCAGCCATGCCTCCCTCTGATGAATTGTTGCGCATTTTCTCGAAGCACGTCGCGCGACCTACGCAAAAGCGCGAGCGAGACAAGGCTGAAAAATTACTTGCATGTGTCTATACACGAAAAGGCCTGAATACTTGATTCCGATCCGGTGTGGCAGCCAAAACGGCTCATGATCCTCGGGCATCCAGGAGTGTTTGGGGACGGAAGTGGAGGCACTTAGACGACAACCTACGGGAAGGAACAAGGGAGAGAATGGGAAGGTTGACTGCCTCCTTTCGAGGTGGGAGGCCTGTCGAGTGGAGAGCCCCTTGACTCATCGTGGATAGGCCTCCCCTCTACCTCGATGGGCTCATCATGGATGGGTGGATGGGAGTCTCCGTCTCTCCTCCTCCCCCGTCCCTCCTCTGCCCTCCTACCCGTGGCCCCCCGCCCCCATGCCGCCCTGTCGCGCCTCTCCACCCGCGCAGCCCTTCTACCCGACCCCACCACCGTCCGCCCCACCTCCCTCCACTCCCTTCCCACTGCCTCCAGGATGTTCTTCTACAGTCCCCACTCCAAGCAGTCCAGTGTCCGGAGGCAGACCCTCACTCCCCAGTCAGGCACTGCAGTTGGGCACATCGACACCAGGCTCTCCGTCCACATCGCCGAGAACCTGTACAGGGAGCATGAGGGAGCGGTGGCGTCTGCCAACGAGAGGGACCTCCAGATGCTCCGGTACTTCCCCGATGACCACGTGCCACTGGAGGAGGCACTCTACGAACTCATCGGTGCCCAGCACATACCTCCCCCCGTACCTGGAGACGAAGAGCAGTCACTGGAGTACTCACTCACGGACTCGCGACGGGCTAGTCGGGCACCCCATATACAGCGGAGGATAGTACTACGGCGGGCGACTAATACGGCTGAGGAGGGCAAGATTATTATAGGTAAGACTATTTTGAGATTTTGTTTGCTGATTATTGCCCTCTTCAAACCTGGGCACAGTTTGATATTCATGATGCGGTACTGATGGTGGATATTTGTTCTACAGCTTATTCCTAATAATGTCCCCCGACCGTTCCCGACATGCCTTTTGTGGTGTGCTCGTGACTGAGCCGGGGCCATGGCTTTCCGGCTCGGGAGTCTCTGATTGGAAGCTGACGACCCCCACCACAGCCATAACAGCGACTCTCTCCCACCAATATGAGAATGCGCCAGTGAACTCAGTTATCTCCTAGTGGCCCTACTCATCCACTTCTCCTCTCGTGGGCGATTTGTGATGGAAATCAGAAGAATAGTCTTCATAATCCTCGCTTTTGGATAGAAATCCACAATGCTATCAGTACCATTTCGCAGGCGATGGAGCGTTACCGCAGGTAAGGATTACAAAGACGTGGGGTAACAAATTACTGTGTCATGATTATTTTCAGGTTGTGGTAAGAGATACTTTTCAAGCTTATCGTTTTAAATTGCGTTTTAACAACGAAAACATTTCAGATCACGTGGGCGCTCGATGGGATGGCGTTCCTATGGCATCGCAGTCCGGAGGACCAGGTATTGTATTTTTCGGTCCCAGAACTTCAGATCTCGATATTTTCCTCCCAGTTTCCTATGGTGATCCTTTTGCAGGAGGCTACATGGACGCCGAAGACGGGGCGACGGTGGCGACGGACACTATCAAGGACGACGAGGACAGGCAGGAGCCAAAGAGCTGCCCCCAACAGACCGTCAAGGTACACATACGACTGACTGAGACATAGGGTATAATTATTTCTTCAAGAATAGCGGAAAAATATTGTGGATTATTGGAGTGTGCTCTACAGTGTCCCACAAAATACCAGGGATTTCATTGTCGCGCCTGTTTTATTGCCCTATTTTGTGCAATTTATTCCTTGCACGGTCCCTTTCAATGAAACAGCGTAGATGTAGTTAGAGTTTCCAGCCTCAAGAAGTCTTGAACTTCGAGCCGGCTTGCACGGAGTTCCTTGAGCTTCGGAGCTAGGAAATCCGCTTCTTGAGACTAACTCATGCGTGAGCCTACGCGTTCTTTATTCATGAGAACCAATTGTCATGTGTCCTCTGCAAACAAATTTGTAGGAAAAAGAAATGACCTCTTTCGGTATCTTACATCCCTCTGAATCCTATCCTTCGTTGTCTTCGTGGGTGTTCTCGCTATCTCCACTGAGGGTCCCTATTTTCCGGGAGCGCTTCCTCTCGAATCCCCCATCCAAAAAGTGAAATGCTGCATATGCTCGCTCCTCGGTCCCTCTCCAGGATTCAGGAGAAACAGCGCATATGCATTCATTCGTGCACATACTCTCTTGTCTGAACCTTGGCTAGAGGGAGCCCTCGGGGGGAAGTCTCGGGGGACCTCCGTGGGGGCCTTCCGATCTCCTTCCCTCCACTGCACACGCCACCCTCCCATTTATTTCTCATGCGCTTCAAAAATGGTGGCGTTCCCCTGACAGAGTGCAGGGCATTTCTCAAACAAAACTCCTTCTTCGCATCTGCAGCAGATGATCGAAGGAGCACGGAAAAACGACGCGCACTCTAATACAGAGAAAACGCGCGCGATTTATGATGGTGACGCATTATGCAAATGAAAGGGGGATAAGGGCGTGTTTTCTGAGACACTAGCTTCCTGGAAGCTGTGACACACAACTTCGGAGCAATGAAACGCATCAAAGAAAATGAGAACCTGATTGATGGAACAAGAGAAAGAAAAGAAAAAGGAAATAATGACTCCTTGCAGTACATCAAGATTCTAACGCCACATATCATTCTCGTCTCGGTGCTCATAGGATATCTCTGTCTCGGTGAGTTCGAGCCTATGAAGAGGGATTGAAAGGGGGCCTGCAGGTGCCTGGATTCTCATGCTCCTCGAGACGAAGACGGAGCTGCAAGCGCGGTCACGCAAACTCACACGGTAGATCAATCAAAGCTAAGAGCCAATCATCGATCTTGTCTCAGGGTGACTAACTTGATAACGAACTACACGAAGGACAGTTGGAATCTCATCCAGCACGCGCAGGACGGCGTGTTTCGAGTTGATGAGGACCATTGGAGAATGAAATTCCGGTAGAATAGCTCAAATCTTCTGTCTAACAACTTCACTGAAGAGAGTACATCCTCTCCATATCGGAGACGGTCGATGACCGGCGGCCGATTCGACGCGAGCTCAACAGACCGGACGACCTCAATAATATGCACAATAAATGGACCTTCCCGACTTCGCTCCTCTACGTCCTCACCGTCCTAACCACTTGCGGTAATTCGTGTCTAATTTACAGAAATATTTCATGTAAATCGTTTAGGTTATGGCGAGGTATCCGTAGACACTGATTTCGGCAAGATCTTCTCCGTGGCATTTGCCCTTGTTGGCATCCCCCTCATGTTCATAACGGCCGCTGACATCGGAAAGTTCCTGTCGGAGAGTCTCCTGAAGGCAGTGGCCGCCTGGGGAAGACTCAAGAAGAAGGTCAAGGTAGGCTTACCCAATCCGACTGTCGACCAGCCCGGAGTTGTAGTCCTTCTGCGGCCGAGCCCGGTACGGGCGGCGGAAGTCAGTGCAGTCTTCCAATGGCAACACTGACACCATGGATATCCTGGGCAACGGAGAGACCGAGGACAAGCTCTGGTTTCCTATCGGTGAGGAGCAATGATTGAAGGGGATGTTGACGGGAAAAATCAGGTGCCTACGTTGGGTGTATCTGCCTCTACTGCACGATGGGCTCCTTCATGTTCATCAACTGGGAAAAGTACGTATTTTCAAATAATAATATGAAGGAAGCTGAAGAAGTGATAATATGAACCTTCTTACAGGAAGTGGTCGTTCCTGCACGCTTTCCACTTCGGCTTCAACCTCATCGTTACCGTCGGCCTCGGCGACATCGTCGTCGTCGACTACATCTTCCTCTCGCTCATCGTTGCCTTCGTCATCGTCGGTATGATATTATACAGTTTTAATTGGTCAATTTACTTATTTTTAATTTATGGTCAAAATATAATTTCCAGGCCTGTCCGTCGTGACGATGTGTGTCGATCTGGCGTCGACTCATCTGAAGGCCTACTTCACGCGCATCCACTACTTTGGACGCGCCAAGCGCTTCCTCGGAATGAGCGAAGAACTCAAGGAGATCGTGGCCCTCCTTGGAGCCATGCGGCGAAAGAAGGGAGGAAAGGTATCGGCCATTTTCTAAAATAAATTAAACTTGTTATAATTGAATGCAAATAAGATGAGGTCTGCCTGTCCATAACGTTTGCAAAATACAATAAATTATTACTTTGGTGCTAAGGTGACGTGGAACGACGTCCGCGACTTCCTCGACAACGAGCTCCGCGATCGCCCCTTCGAGCCCCATGAGCTCCTGATGAAGCTCCGATTCATCGACGAAACAAGCTCAGGAATGAGCACGATCCGACACAACTCCTTCCAGGTGTTCCCAATCACCCTCAAATAAACCGTTTCAAATTCTAGTCGGACTTCTACCGCGAAAGCGAATACATTCGACGAGTCAACGCTCTGCGACCGGAACAGCCCGCTTTCCTCTGAACATGTTGCCTTCCACTTTATTCTCTAGGCTCATCCATGAATATTTTCGAATTGTTCTCTCCCCCGTTGTATCCGTCCACTCTCAGATATGGGTCTGTCCTCATCTGCTTCCATTCGCTGTATGCAGTGCCCACTGTCTCGATGCCCCCGTTGCTTTCACCCCAAAAATAAGACCTAGTGCCATTTTGATTCAATTTCGTCGCCTTGTCTTCCTTATTCTCGACTCACTGCCTTTTGAGTGTACTGTATTTGTATGTTGTTTTCTGACTCTTTCTAACTCTCGTTTTCCTTTCTGTGTACCAAGTGTTGGTGTGCCCCCAATGATTGCGGTTGCTCTCCGATGAAGGCGTTTGACAGATAAGAAGCTGTTGTTGTGAAGCGCCGCCCGTTCAAAGGTTACGAGCGACGTCATGCGAATCTCGAGGATAAATCTCACTCCATGACAGGCGACTTTGTTTGTCACCGGGCGCGAGAGCACTTAGATGTCTTCCTGGAACATGAAAAGGTGTCGATTACCTGGGAGGGCTGGCCTCCGCCGCGCTCGATCTCCCCCTCATATCTATACGACGCCCTCGAGTGGGTTCGTCCTCTGAGGAATCTTGTCCGTGCCATCCACTTCCACTCCCTTGAGCGCACTCAAAGCCCATCATCATTGAATCAGGGCCTGAAGAACGTTCTATCATGGCCCATAAGGAGGGAGCGTCTGCGGGAGGGGCGGGGGCCCCTCCTCCGCCCCCCGCCCATCCCCCTCCTCCCCTCTCCCGCCGCTCCACTCGCCGCGCCCTTCTTCCCCACCATGATTCCATCCTAAGGAGCTCCCTCCGATCTCAGTCCAAGATGTTTTTCTACAATCCGAATGCTAAACAATCGGTACGGAGGCAGACCCTCACACCGGCCACGGGGCTCGGCGTAGGCGGCCCCATCGACACCAGGCTCTCCGTCCACATCGCCGAGAACCTGTACAGAGAAGATGAGGGAAGGCCAGGATCGTCGACAGAACGAGACCTTACTATTCTACGCTACTTCCCGGAGGACCACGTGAAGCTGGAGGATACCCTCCAGCACATTCTCCATACTCCCCAGGTGGTGCAGCAGCAGTCTCTCCCTCCCCTCACCCCCGGAGACGATCTCAACACCTCCATGGCCACCTCCGTTTTTTCCATCTCGGAGTCGAGGAGGACAAGCCGAGTCCCCCAAGGAGCGCGAGTTGTCCTCCGCCGTCCTACCGTATCAGTCGAAGACGGCAAAGTCATCATCGGTACGTCATTCATTGTAATTACACTAAGCTCCCGATATGGAACATAAACTTGGAATAGGAGGGGGAGAGGCACCACTGGAGTCTCTCGCCCCCAATTCGTTTGCACTTCCGCATAGTCTTGTTTTTTCTCTCGCGCGGGGCCTATCAGTTTAGTGCGAGGGAGTCAAATTGAGTGAAAGCCAAAGGGGCGTTGTCTGTGTTGCGAACTCGTTGAAAGGACGGGATGACTCCCTAAATCGGGTCCGTTGGTGTCAAAGCCTTTTCCTGTCTCTCGGAAGTACGCCGCGCCATCTCTCCCGAGCGAAATCCATCACTCCCCCCGAGCAGCCGGCAACGGAGCAAAGCATAGGCACGCTGAATGGCAACAACCCCCCGAGCTAGCCGAGGCTCCCCCAGAAGAGACTCCAATCAGTGGAAGCAAACGAGATGCCCCCAACCAGCTGCAAAAATTCTCATGGCTCCTAGACCAACTCATATCTTGTTGAGACTAGATCGAACAGAGAGGGATTACGGCCTTTACTGAAGAAAATTAGTCCAACGAACTGGATGTCTCCGAAAACTTGTTACTCGTAATCAGACCAATGTTTTTTAGTTGTTTTGAGTGGATACATCCGCAGCGCGTGTCAGTGGAGTAGGAAGCATTAATTCTTCATCGAAGAGGATTGGGGCGTCTGTTGTTTATTCTGCAAAGACTCCTTCCGCAGTGCTTAGTGAACATCTCTCGCGCGATTGGAGGAAACGGGTGAAGTAAGGGAATTCAAAAACAGGCATTCCAGATCACGTCTCGCGATGGGAAGGGATTCCAATGATGGGGTCGTACCCCAAGGAAGATGGCGTCGCCGAGGAGGAGAGGAAAGAAGAGGAGAAGAAAACATTCCGCCAGAACTGTGTCAAGGTTCCTTATTGGATATTTTGCTATTGAACAAGGGAGAGAATCTGATTTTGGAAGGCAAAAACGGAAAACAAATATTATTCTTTGGGCTAATTGGGCATTTATTTAGCAACTTATAAAGAGACATATTTCAGTACGCCAAAATGATGATGCCCCATATCATCCTGGTTGCTGTTCTCATTGCATATCTTTGTTTTGGTAAGGCTCAAACTCTGCGGTTATAATTACTGCAATGTCAGGTGCCTGGATCCTCATTGCTCTCGAGAAGAAAACTGAACTGCAAAACCGATCGAAGAAGCTCGTTAGGTCAGCATCTCATTAAACTGAAAATTGAGATAATGCTGTTTTAGGATCACCGACATGATCTCCGAGTTTACGGCCGATAGCTGGAGGATGCTCAAGGAGGCGCAGAATGGTGGCCAGAAGATCGACCGCGATGAATGGAGCGAGAAGTTTAGGTCTGGCATTTTCAGTCTTCATTATCCAACGTTTGCTCCTAGATGACCGTAATCTTCCACAACGATTTAACAATAAGATGTAACATACTTAGAGACCGCAACGTGTTTCACAAAACTTCACCAATATTCCCGAAATTAAGCTAATCGTTTAGCCAAACGGTTGTCGGTTGAATTAGCCGCACCTCGATTTGTAAATCCAACGCAACTCTAGCCTTTTTCCGGCTCATTATTTTGTATAATCAGCACTTCTAATCAACTTTGGCTGAATTCTAACGTGTGTAGAATTGAATAAGCTTCAAAATGAGCCTAAAGTTTGCCATATTTGGTGCAGTATATCGACTGCTATTTCAATCCGCCGCTTTTCGGTCATTTCGTGTCCCCTCCAAAGTGGGCGGAGCTTGCGGCCCCTAAACATATTTACCTTTCTGATCCCATTGTTCAGGGAGTATGCCCTCTCCGTGACGGAAGTGATCGATGAACGGAGGCCAATCAGGAAGTGAGTTCATTCACATAACCGCTTTAATTGATCACCTTCTTTTCAGAGAACTGAACAAACCCGACGACCTCGCGAACATGCACAATAAATGGACGTTTCCAACCTCACTCCTCTATGTGCTGACGGTGTTGACTATTTGCGGTGGGTTTCCTTCGATAAATAAAATGTTGTTTCACATGTTGTCGTGTCCGGAAGCTGCTCCTCTAATAATATGCACAAAAATCGAGAACAGATCTGATTTTTTGAGAAATTGAGCGCTGAATGATACAGCTTCTAGACCCACAACACTATCGTCAAAGACAGCAATACTGGGAAAATAGAAAAAAATTACTCTTTCCAGGTTACGGCGAAGTGACCATAGACACGGACTTCGGCAAGATCTTTGCAATAACTTTCGCCTTCATCGGCATTCCACTCATGTTCATCACGGCCGCCGACATCGGAAAGTTCCTGTCGCAGAGTCTCTACGACACCATCAACGCATACCATAGAACAAAGAAACGAATCAAGGTGTGCCCTTTTCCTCTACTTTTCAGATCTCCTTTCACCCTCATAAACAAGATCGAGATTGCAATATTTGCTTCCAGAGACTCGTCCGGAAGACGAGTCGGCGGAAATCGACAATTTCCACTCTATCCAATGTCAATCACGACACCCTCGGCCTTCTGGGCGGAGAGCCGAAGCCGGGATTTTTGTTTCCGATCGGTTTGTTCACCCTCTGTAATCGAAGTATTGGTTTGGCAGCCGCGTATGTCGGGCTGATCTGCCTCTACAGCGGGATCGGAGTCGTTCTGTTCTGTGCTTGGGAGCGGTGAGTATGACGATACCGAAAACTGTCCTTTGACTGAACTCTGTGCCAACTCAAAGAAGAACCGATCTGTGATGGAATTACCTATTACCATTATAGCAAATGGTCTGCCCTCCACGCCTTCCACCTCGCCTTCAACCTGATCGTCACCGTGGGACTCGGGGACATCGTCGTCTCCGACTACCTCTTCTTGTCACTCATCGTCGTCTTCACGATTGTCGGTGAGGTCCAAAACATCGTCAATGTTCACCCTAATTCTCGCAGGCCTGTCCGTGGTGACGATGTGCATCGACATTGCGTCGACTCAACTGAAGGCCTACTTCACCTCCCTCCACTACTTCGGGAGGGCCAAGAGATTCCTTGGAATGAGCGAAGAACTTCGGGAAATTGTCGCGCTCATTGCGGCAATCAGGAGAAAGAAGGGAGGAAAGGTGAGGGACAATGGAATTTTCGTATATCCGACGTTCACTTCCCTCCAGAGCTTGATTCCTGATATCTCTAGTCTGATTGAACAATGGGAAATGTTAAAAAAAGCTCTGAATGTAGTGCAGGATACAGGACTGCTCTATCCACTGCGGTGGTGCGCTCTGCTTCACCCCGTAGATCGATTTCTTACCTTGACCTCGATGTCGTGGAAATCAGAAAATCATTTGAGATCTCCAAATTCAGGTAACATGGGACGACATTCGGAACTTCCTCGAAAACGAACTGCGCGATCGCCCCTTCGAGCCCCACGATCTGCTCATGAAACTGCGATTCATCGACGATACCACGTCTGCAATGAGTGCGCGGAGACACTCGTCATTCCAGGCCGAATATGTGAGAGTTTTGCTTGAATCCACCCCGTTAGTTCGCGTTTATCAAGGATTAGACCTACAAATATCAGAAATTTCTTTGAAGGCCGAGCTTCTCCGCGAGGGCGAATACATCCGTCGACTTCTCGCGCTGCGACCGGAAGATCCTATGTTTATCTGACCTTATCTTCGACTTTCCCCTTTTAGCTCCTGACGAACATCCGCTCCACGTTCTATAATCGTCTATGCCCCCTAGAATACATCTCGTTCCTGTGCCATTTCCTCTCCGATCCCTCGAGAGCCACATCAGTTTGTTCAGCTTCCTGAATGATCTCCACAGCATCCGCAGTATCCAGTCCATAATCATACTCGTTCGCATTCCCCTGCAGAGGAACGTGACTCTGATCGAATCAGAGGCGATTAGTATTAGAATGTGCAGCATGCATCCGCCTCTCTCCCTGTCACTCTCTGCTATAGTCTTTCCCGCCCCCTTTGACTTATCCACCTCCGCCCCCGCTTTCGACCGCCACACTTGTAACTCCATGAGCTTAGAATCGCTGCCCCCGGCGGCATGCCATAAATCATTTTTTGCTACCCGCTGGTTTATTTTGTCTTACGCGCCGCACGGGAATTTCGGGGAAGAAGGACGGCCTCTATAAACTGGGAGCGGAACAGCTGTCGGAAGCGTTGTTGAAGGATTCCGGGAGTAGACAAGTTTCGAAAGGAGGCGCGGCCTGTTACGGACAGAGAGGGAGACAGCCACTCCAGTAATAGAGCTCTCTTCGTGGGCGGGCTCCCTCCCTCGAGAGCGGTCGCCCTTGAGAGTGGGAAACTGCCAGAGGGCCGATCTAATGAGCACCCTCGTAATCCTAATGCAATCAGCTGAGCGAGGGTGGGAAGTGTTCCGAAAGGGTGAGGGAGGAGGGCAGAAGAGTAGGGTCCTCGTCCTGCCTGCGTCTCCCTAAACCGCCCACTCTCTGCGTACGGTCATGGGCGCCCTCTTCAGCACATGGAAGTGATCGATGGAGTGGGGGCAGGGAAGGGGGCCTTCTGGTCACTTCCAGGAAGGAGGAGGGCACTTCACTTGGTGCCTCCTCATTCCCTACCACTGTCTCTCCTCTGTTATGGCCCTCTGCCCATTACTCACTCACTCTGAAATGTGGTGATCAGCCAATGTGTGAAGGGAGGAGGTAGCCCCCCCCCCCCTCGACCTGACCCCATCTTCCCTCGAACGCGCGCGACTCCGCCTTCCGTCTGCAGTCTCCCACCTCCTCTCCCTCTCTCCCCGCCCCTGCAGTGTAAGACTTCGCCCCTCCAATTGCAAAATGAGTCGTGAGTGATCGGGGAGCGAGGCCTGAACGCAGTTGCTCCTCCCAGTTACTTACTCACTACTTCACTCCCCGCGTGGCGCCCATTACAAAGTGGTCCTTCCCCTTTCCCCCCAAAGGAGGCTCATTTTGATTCCCCGGGAGGGGGGTGACTCGTCTGCCCGCCCTGCGCTCCTCCTGGAGATAACGGGAGGGAAAGAGAGTGGGGGCCTCCCACTAGCACTACTACTTACTCCCTCTCTCTTCCTTTCGCCCTCTACTATCAGCAGCCATCTTTCATTTTCGGGAGCGCATTGGAATGGATGGGTGGCGGGAAGGCGGAGTCTGCCGTGGTCATTTGGGGGAGTCCTCTTCCCTTCCTCCCTCTCTCTCGCCTCCCACCTCCTCCGCCTCCCAAATTGTCGCGCTCTCGGGAGTCTCAATTATGTTTATGAATGTCCCCTCGCTGGCAGTGGGGGTTCTTCGTCCGCGTCGAGTATAGATTAAGCTAGTGGACTCCATTCGTCCCCGTCGCCCCGGGAGGGCCCTCCCTCCTCCCCTCTCCCCCTTCACCTCTCCTTCTCCCACGAACGCATTTCTGATGAGCAGGCCCGCTTCATAATGCGGTCTCGCCTCATTTCCTCCCTTTCTTTGTCTGGTTCCGTGAGAACTATAG
Organism: Levipalatum texanum; assembly: GCA_014805385.1. NCBI lineage: Eukaryota > Metazoa > Nematoda > Chromadorea > Rhabditida > Diplogasteridae > Levipalatum > Levipalatum texanum. Next base: position 36,357 of record JACMIG010000301.1, read on the forward strand.
TTTCTCGAACGCCTTAAGAGAGCTCTTAAGACCGCGAGAGCAGTCATGTCCCCCTCGAGTCTCGAGTTTCACTCCGCTGTTCACGGGGGGGGGGGGGGGGGGGGTTTTTTAGGGGGGCGAAGGTAGGTCAGCGGGCAGCAAGTAGGGCCAGGGTTGTGAGGGGGGGGGGGGT
>JACMIG010000302.1:3324-17715 GCA_014805385.1 Levipalatum texanum
CCCCCCCCCCCCCCTCCCCCCCCCCCCCCCCCCCCCCCCCCCCCCCCCCCCCCCCCCCCCCCCGCGCCGCCCCGCCCCCGCCGAAGGGAGGAGAAGGAAGAAAGGCTGCCTTTTGAGTGGACCCCTTCCTCCCTCGAGTAGACCCCGTTGAATTGATATCCAAAACGCGCGCGGAGCCGTAAAAGGCGCTGTGCATCTCTTCCGGCCTGACTCGACTCCATTTTGTCCCTCCAAAACCTCCCCTCCCCCTCTCCTCTCCCCCTCCCTCCTCCTCCTTCCTCCAAGTTGACGCATCGCCTGTCGCCCCATGCGTTCTCCATGTGCTAATAGTTGATCTCTGGGGAACAGAGAGGCGTTGTATATTATGGAGAGGGAAGAGGATGAGAAGGAAAAGAGTGGAGGGTCAAGAAATGGCCCTGACAATTCAAGAACACTTCTAAATCCAGTTTAAAAATTCAAAAAATCTCACGGAGACATCAGGCCGACTCGTCGCGTGCTCGTCTGTAGGGGAGTGGAGCTGTAAAAGAACTAAAAAATCTATTTATGATAAATTATAAGGTTTTTATGGATTATTAATGATTAGAGAGGCTGAACACGATTCCCATATCCGCGAGAGTTCATGTTCAAAAGGGGAGATCGAGGTCATTCTCCCGCTGCATTCACACCATCATGAATCACTGTGGAACTATTACATGACTCTGAATGGGGCGTCGTTCGAACTGGAGCACCCTCCCCCCCCCACCCACTCCTTCCTTGTCGGGAGCTCGAGGTCACTAGACTGTTTCGGTGATAGACCGTCCCCCCGATGAGATAAACACAGTAGCAAGCATCTAACCGTTTTCTGAGAGATCGGGAGAGGCGATTCGAAAACTAACTTGTATTTTTCTGCCAAATCAAGGAGGTTGCCTCCTTCTCGCGCTGGCTATTTCCGTGGCATCTCAAGTTTGGAGCCACGAACGGTAAACATTTCCAGCGAAAGTATTCCGAGGGATCTCCAACTGCTCTAAAACTGTTCCCCCCTCGAATTAATCCTGCGTATCACGTTTGATACGAACGAGCACTGGGAGGAGGAACACAAAATTCATGGCATAAGTCGCGGGCCACACAGAGTGCCACTCTGGAGGGGAAGGCTTATCTCGTGCAGATGACTGTTGCTTGTTCTGTTGCTCTGGGATCAAGCCATTTTCTGCCCTTCGCTTTTCGCCGGCCCCCAAACGGGAGAGGCGATTGATCAAGGGAAGAGCTCCTGAACCCCTTCAGGGGTGGTCCTCATCCTGCCCCTCCTCCTCCTCCCCCATCTCCCCCTTCGGGGACAATGTCTATGTGCAACGGTGGAGAAGCGCCGTCCAAACACTGCACTCTCCCGATGGAAGAAGGAGAGGGGACGTACACTCTCAGGAGGGGAATCGATGCTACAGATCGATCTGAAGTCCGTCGATCGAATTCGAGAAGAACAGTTTGGCAGTACCCGGTGTTTTATGGCACGTGTTTTATGGCATATCAAAGCGGAAGAAAGAAAGACAAGATGTTGTCTCGCTCTCCATTCTCGATGCTTGTTTGCTCAACATTCTTCGACATCAACGATGGGGGCGCATATCAGGGGAGGGATCCAGCATTGCAAATGAGGAGGGGTGCCCACTAACGGGCGTGGCACCCACTGAGAACTCCCACCCTCCTTTCGCCCTCCCTTGCGTGATTTAAATACCCCTGACATCGGATCGGGGGTGATGGGGAGTTTGCCCCCGCTCGCATCTCTCTACCCCCTGACGAATTAAGGAGGGTCATTCCCCCGCTACGGCAGCAATGGTGACATTGCCGAGAGCCAAGTGCCAATCTCTGGGAATTAAAAGCCCTTTGGTTCCCGACAACAAAAGAAAGAAGACACGGGACAGAGAGACAGTTTTACACCTCGCGGATCTCAAGAACGCTATTTCAAGGTCAGGAGTGTTCTCGAATACAAAGCGAGTACCTTTTTCTGCGGCCTGAAGCACATGAGTGAAGCCATGGCTGGAAGATCGATCGATGGCGTCTCCTATCAGTCGATGGCCATAATATTCTCTCCCTTCGATTGAGAGAGAGCTTAGAAGAAGGAGGCTTCTGCTTGTATCGGGCGAGTCGTTCTTGCGCGGGCGGAGTGGAGGTGCTCCTTTCTTTCTCCGCCTCCTCCCTCCCCTCCCCTCTCCTCCTCTAGCTCTCCTCTCGAGCACTGATCGCCGATGGAGCCATAACGAGAGAGGGGGATGCATACCGTCCGACTGAACACGTACCAATCAGTGCCGTGTTGTAGGGCGGTTTAAACTTGTAATTCAATCATCCATCCAGACTAAAATATAATAAATCTCTTATTATGGTGCTGGAGTGAAGCAGATAAATAACAAAAAGTACATGCAAAATTGAGGTCTGCATGGCGTGGTAAAAACCGTCGCACGGAAATTACGGTACACTACAGTTATCGTCATAGGACGACGTTTACTACACCATTGTGATCATTATATTACCAAGTCCTGTAGTAAACTCGACATTTCATTACTAAAAAACTATTATTTTGTTTGTATGCCGGAACGAATGTCGCCCATGGAATAATGAATCTGCAGAAGTCGTCCATCTACCGATAGGTATGTACTCTCTCTTGAAAGTTTAACACATGGATTGACGATGAGCTTCCCTGACTGTACTCAGGTTGCTCATGCAATCCGCATATTATTACGAATGATTCTAGTTCATATTGTACGATTTTAAAGGGATTCCATTATAAGTGCATCTTTTCGCACACCAACCTCAAATCGCATACTGGGAGTATACTGTAAGACAGTGTATCAAGCTTTCGTGCGAAGTGGTTCAAAATTCCGCTGTCAACAATTGTCATCATTTCATTTTTCCGCGTCGGTTTTCACACCTTTCTGTGAACTTTGATTCTCAAGTAGCCCGCCCGGCCATTGTGCATTGTCTTATTTAAATCACCACGCTAAAATCCACATTTATCATCTTATTTCGTGGCCTTATTCATAAGTATCAAGTAAACGTGCCTGGCTTTTACAGAGGCCCTAATCGCGATGACCACACTCAACGTGAAGTGGGGAAAGGAAAAGCTCTCCGTGGAGGTTCGTTATCTCTTCGGAAAAATACATTTTTTGTTTCACGCACAACCCGCATATGTTTCATCTTTTCATGACTAGGGAGTATTTCCAATCAGCAAAACAGATGATCAGTGTTGCTGAACATCAGCGAATATATCCTCTATTGTCCACGCGGTTTACATATTTTGTAGGCGAACACGGACGAGCCGCCGCTTCTGCTGAAGTCGCAGCTGTTCGCGATGACGGGCGTCACCCCCGAGCGCCAGAAGATAGTCATCAAGGTGAGGAATTTTTATTGTTGTAATAAATTTATCCTAATCGATTTCAGGGCCGCACTCTCGGGGACGACAGCTGGAACGGTATCACTCTCACGCAGGGAATGCTGATCATGATGATGGGCAGCGCGGATGCCATCCCCCAGGCTCCCGCTCCTTCTGCTGATGGTCAGATTATATCAATTGATGAAATTAATTTATTTTAAAAAGAATTTAATAATCATGACTGTACAGGTGCTTTATTATATTTCACTGATATTGTTCTCATTTATCACGGAACGATTCAGGAGCCGAGGCAGAGAAGGGCACCGCGAAAGCCGCCGCACTCCCTCCTGGCCTCAAGAACCTGGGCAACACGTGCTACATGAACTCCGTAATCCAGAGCCTCAAGGCAAGTATTGTGTATTATCGTGGCATCGCGATGGCGACGGGAACATTGACGATGAGAAAATTTAAAAGCAATCAATAACTATAATTTGAATAAATTATTGGTTATTTGCAGACGATCCCGGTGCTCCGCGATAGCCTTTCGTCGTTCGACGTTCCTTCAGGACAGGTGCAACCCGCGCAGCGAATCACTTCCGCGATGAAGAGGTTGGCGATTATTAGTGTTGTGAAAGTCGTCTCATTGAATTCGCTGTAGATCATTTTAGCATGTGACCTCCGGAAAAGCGCTTTCTTGACCTGACGAATCGGAAGATTTCCCTGGATTCCATAAACTCTTATCTTGCAGCGTATTCAAGGACCTCTCCCGCACTTCCAACGGACCCGACGATGCCGGCCTTCCCATTATGATGCTGCAGGTGCCTGATCTACTTTCGGGATTATGGATATCGACTTTTGTTTCGGGATTGCGTATATCGATTTATTCGCTCAATCGATTATCTCGAATAATAAATACAGACACTGCACTCGGTCCTTCCCCAATTCTCGACACGCTCTCCCCAGGGGCAGCTCATGCAGCAAGACGCCAACGAGTGCTTCACAGAGGTTTGAAATTATACGAAATAAATAAAACACAAATTAGTATCAACTTCACTTCCAAAACAACATCTACAATTTTGAGTTTCCATTTTCCTGAAATACGAGGTGCTTTAATTTAATTTTAGGTGCAACGGTTCCTCCTCGACGGCCTCAAATCATCCGCGCCTAATGGTAAGCTAAAGAATTTTGCCCGAATTTGTTTCCTTTTTACGGGTAATATTTCCATTACTTACAATTAACTGCAACAGCTTTTCGAACGATATTATGTTCCTTTTTTCAGCAACCCTGCCGTCCGAGTATTTCCGCGGTCGCTACGCGGTTTCCCTGAAGAACAAGGAGAGCGAAGAGGAGGCCGAGCAGAAAACAACCGAGGACTTCTTCCAAGTATGTTTACTTCCCGCTTTTATCATCATTAAAACTCAACCAAAGAAAAGTCTCTATTCCATGAAGCTTGAGGCTAATTAATATTTTTTGACGATTTCTATGGCCTAATTTCTACATGAATAATAATTATAGCTCTCATGCTTCCTTTCCGCCGAGGTGAAGTACATCCAGACGGGCATCCGGGAAAAGATGACGGAAGAGATCGAGAAGATGAGCCCGGTCCTGGGACGAGAGGCCAAATACGAGAGAAAAGTAAGTACTGATCGACATTTTTTTATTGATTTGATGGAATATGATTGCAAATCGAACTATCCTGTTACAGGCACTAGTTGATCGTCTCCCCGCCTACCTCTCGATCCAGATGGTGCGATTTTTCTTCAAGCAGCAGGCTACCGTGAGTCTTATTCTATTTTTTCCGTTGATCTTTCAATCGATATTGTTGCGTTCATTTGAACAACAAAATGTGATTGCAGGTGAACGCCAAGATTCTGAAGGACATCAAATTCCCCTTGACGCTGGATCTCTTTGACATCTGCACGCCCGAACTGCAGACGAAGCTGATCGAGAATCGGGATGCTTTCAAGGTTATTGCCATTTTTGACGTTTCGGTTTAACTGCCAAATTTTCTTTAAATGCGTTGATTTCAGGCGATGGAAGATGCCAAGCTTGAGCGCATGCGAGCAGCTAAGCTGGAAGGAAGCGACGGCAAAGTGAGCATACTTTTTTCGGCGATGCAAAATTCATCTTCTCGTTTTATTGATTTGACAAATGCAAGGTATCAAGCAAGCGAAGATTTTTCTGATCCCTATCAATTGTAGGCAGCGGAGGAGAGCATCGAGAAGGAGGAGAACGCGCTCCCCTTCTCCTTCCCCGATGACGAGGGCAGCAACAACAGTGGTTTCTACGACCTCCAGGTCCGTTTCGTCTCGGGGGACTAATCGATTCGAACGATTATCCAGCCTTCCATAATAATGTTTATTTCAGGCCGTGATCACGCACAAGGGACGCAGCTCGGATTCGGGACACTACGTCGCGTGGGTGCGACTGAAGGTTTGTCTAGTTTTAGCGAATATTGAATATTGGCTATTAATTAATAAATGGCTATTAATGTTTTATCACGATATGAATTGCAGGGTGACCAGTGGGCGATGTGCGATGACGACGAAGTGCACGCCGTCAATTCGGAGCAGGTATTAATTATATATTTTTTAAAAGATTTTTTTTGTGATTCCCCTTTATTTCCTCCCCAATCTTATGTTCACTAGACAGTTTCGTTGTTCAGATCCTGAAGCTGTCTGGAGGCGGTGATTGGCACTGCGCCTACGTCCTCGTCTACGGACCTCGCCGCGCATACAAGGTACCTTATTTATCACTGGACAGGGTTTAGCGCCTCGCTACCGCATTTATATCGTATGACGAGGGCTCCGGATTACAAAAATAATTTAATTTATTATCAGATCGACCCTCTCGAGACCGCCGCTCCTCCCGTGTCGAACGACGTCGCCGAGCCCATGGCCACGGACTAACGTGAAGTCATTGCCGCCCGCTCACCTCCAATGTTTTATCTGCATCTTCCAACGAGGTGGCCCAGTTTTGATCGCCTGAACTCTTTTGCGCATTCTCCTCATTCGCTTACTTTTTGCAAAATATCTTACGCTACTATCTCTCATCCAAACGCCGCCTGGTATTCGTCTTTTAATTGTTAGCCTCCTGCACATGTAGTTTCCTCACACGAGGTTATAAATTATTAAGATACAGTGAAAAGCGATAAATTATTGGTATTCTGTAGTGCTACACCGTCCATTGCATTTATTAGTGAGAGATCATTGGCGGCATCTAAAACGATTCCATCTGAGCGTCCCGCATTTCGTTTATACGATTGGTTCATCTGAAAGGATCATTCATGGTGCCATTTTCGAGGATGGATTTCACCTTCATTCGTAGCTGATACAAGGGGAGGCCCTTTCCGAGACTCCAATACGACCTCGAGAGATGGATTAGCCTCCAGCTGTACGAAAAGAGTATTCGGGGTCTTTAGGACATGAGAAAACAATCAATAAAATCAATCTCACAGCTTTCCGGAGTACCTCGGCCTCCTTTTCGTGCGAATCTTTCCGCTCGAAGAATCGGCTCGTTTCGAATAGGCTAATAAATTCGAAAACGTTTCATGTGTCTTCAACCACTCCACTCACACATGAGTTGCGAGCACATTGAGAATAACGATTATTGTGAGGATGAGAAGATCGATCTGCAATTGGGGGCAATACTAACTTCCTTATAACCAATACGGAGAGACAGCCAGTACGCCTATAAACGCAGTAACGAGATGATCGATACTATGTTTATTTCATCCACCGGCCGGTTCGTTCCGGGTCACTCACGAATGAACGGAACATGAAGTGTAGGCGATCCTCGAAGGCCTCGAAGATGTGGTAGTGGAGGTGGGAGATGCTGGAAGGAGGAGGAGGGATGAAGAGGTAGGATGAGAAGGAGGGGGGAGGGAAGAGTTGGAGTAGGAGATGGGAGGAAGACAGAGAGTCGAATAGAAGAAAGGATAAGGGAGATGGGAGGGAGAGGAGATGAAAGAGCGGAAGGGATGAGGAGTGGGGGAAGGGGACGGCTCTATTCGACTATAAGGGTCCTTAGACATTATAAGGGTCCATATAAATTATAAATTAGGGTCCTTAGAAAGTTTGCAGGTTATACGGGTCCTTAGAAAGTATAAGGGTCCTTAGAAAGTTTCGAGGTCCCTTGACATCGCCGACATGATAATGGTGTTCGCCACGGAGCTCGTCCTGGAGGTGGTCCAAGACTAAGTCTAGGTCACGGAGCTCGTCACGGAGGTGGTCCAAGACTACGTCGAGGTCACGGAGCTCGTCCCGGAGGTGGTCCCAGACTACGTCGAGGTCACGGAGCTCGTCACGGAGGTGGTCCCAGACTACGTCGAGGTCACGGAGCTCGTCCCGGAGGTGGTCCCAGACTACGTCGAGGTCACGGAGCTCGTCACGGAGGTGGTCCCAGACTACGTGTAGGTCACGGAGCTCGTCGCGGAGGTGGTCCCAGAGGACCCGGAGCTCGTTCCGGAGATGGCCCCAGGCAAAGACAATGTCAGGGAGCTCCCCCGGATATACTCCCGGAATAGTGAAGGTCGCGGAGATGGACACGGAGCAATAGTCTTCAACAGTCGTAGATCGTTCCAGAACTGCGGATAGGCAATCGCCGCAATGGCAGGCATGCTGAAGTAAATGAACGAAAGTAGGGATCGAGCATCAGAGAGCCATTCCTTTATTTGCCTGAATCGCGGATTGTTGAATTCGTGTACGACCCAGAGGAAGAGGTCACGTCTGAAAGCTACGAACGATACAGCGACATTTTTGAAGAAGAAGACATGAAGGCCAGGATAGATGAGCCGTCCAGAATGCAGATGTTATTGTGTCATCTCTCAATGAAGAATGGTCAGTAGTGTCGTGATGATTTGGCACCGAAGGATGTGTTATCGATGGGCTTTGCCGAAACACTCAAGGAATTGAGGACACTTTTCTCAAATAGGGACCCGAGTTCGAGTGGAGGCTACAGTTCCTTCCTCTCAACATGTAGAGTGGACAAGAAGATGCCACATCGTCCGATTGTGAATTGAATAAGTTGTACTACAGTTGAGGATTCGCAGAGATCACCCCTGAACGAACGAAGGTTACTGTGTTCTCGGCGGGTATGGACCTCCCAAGTATTGCCCTTCACATAGTCTTGGGCCACCTCCGTGACGAGCTCCGTGACCTACACTTAGTCTTTGACCACCTCCGCGACGAGCTCAGTGTCCTCGACGTAGTCTGGGACCACCTCCGCGACGAGCTCCGTGACCTCGACGTAGTCTGGGACCACCTCCGCGACGAGCTCCGTGACCTCGACGTAGTCTGGGACCACCTCCGCGACGAGCTCCGTGACGACCTCCATTATCATGTCGGCGACGTCTAAGGACCTCGATACTTTCTAAGGACCTTTATACTTTCTAAGGACCCGTATAATCTGCAAACTTTCTAAGGACCCTTATAATTTCTAAGGACCCTTATAATGTCTATGGACCCTTATAGTCGAATAGAGCCTCAGAAATCTCTTGAACAGAAAGTGAGCATTTTGTCCCCTACGACCATGGAGATAGAAAAGTGATCGGTTGCTAAACGCAGCATGAGTGGATACCGAAAACAAAATCGATATTGTCGCGAACCACCCAACTATCTATTCATAACTTTTGTCACTTACAATTATCGGTTGATCCCTCCCCATGTCATGGCTGTACTATGGAATCTTTTATCCGAAATTTGGTACAATACTTTCCCTCGGTCACTAGATGAATGGTTCAAAACGGCAATTCTATAAATCGGCTGATATATGAAGAATTGGAATTTATGAATCCGGATTGATGTTTTAGAAGTTGTGTGGTTTGCATCCGCAATTGATTCACTCCATGCATGTTTCCCCGCCGGTTTGTACTCTCATGGCCGAAACTTTCTTTTAGCGACCAACTTCTTTGCGCGATTTTTAGTAGTGATAAGAAGTCAAATTCTGAAAACCTGAAAACTATTTCATCTTTCTCACAAGGGAAGTGTTCGAACCGGTGTTGGCCAATCGAGTCGAGACTATGCGCATTCGAAAGAGCTCGAAAAACTAGGTATAACTGAATCATCGATAATTGCGGAACGACATAGTACGCGCGGTGAGAATCCATAATAGAGGCGCGTTTTTGCCCATTCCCCACAGACTGTCTAAAATGGGCCAAAACGCGCGTCTATTATGGATTCTCACCGTGCGTTCTATGTCGTTCCGCAATTATCGATGATTCAGTTATACCTAGTTTTTCGAGCTCTTTTGAATGCGCATAGTCTCGACTCGATTGGCCAACACCGGACCGAACACTTCCCTTGTCAGTAGACAAACTGCTTGAAAAAACATCATCCCAGAATCTGTAGTTATGCAGTGTACTGAAAATAGGATCCCCACTGTCTATGGGCCATAGAAATACAAGCGCTCACGCTGCAGAAGCAATCTGTTGCTCTGGTCCAAGTGTTTTTCCGGTAGGAATCTCCGAATGCTGAAATAATAATGACATCGCATGATTCAGATTCGGGTGCAGTATCTGGTATCCTCATCTCATTAATAATATTCTCATTTTTGAACTTGTTATCGTTAGCTAACGATCGATTGAGAATTGTCCCGACCCCCAGTGTTCCTCTTTCGCATCCCAGACTTGTGTCGTTTATCGAATGTTTTGCATCGCCGCAGCGTAATTGAATCAAAGGGTGAATTTTTATCCTCTTGTTGACCGTGAACACCAAACTAAGTTCTGAATGCGACAGTCATAACTTCCTTGTGGCACGTAGGCGATACTGGAGGCGGAATTCTTGCCTCTGGAACAGGACGATGGAAAGGTTGTGGTTCGCGACAATATATTTTCGGACATTGGAAAACCGATGATTCATAAGACTGTTCGCGTGTTGATAGTGTGCACTGAATTCTAGTGATGATCATAACATCAAGTTGGCTGAAATAATTCATGACCTCTCTCGATCCTTTTCTCAGGACAATCGAAGTATTCGGGAGCGGCGGGAAGGAAGGATCCGGGCCTCCTGGACAACGCCCCACCGTCCTGTGGAAAGGAGATACGATGAGGAAGAGGCGATTCGGTCAGTCGATTTGATCTTTGATCTCTGAACTTTACAGCTAAAACACACAACAGGGAAAGACAATGTTCATGAATGCCCGAGTAAAATATTCACGCGGCATGTTGCTGCATTTTTTTAAAATTAAAAAGTCTAAAAAATAATTTTAATTTTACAAATTTTGAATGTGCGAACTAACTAAAGTAGGGGTTTCAGATACATGTTTTTCTCGAAAAAGAATGCATGAATTCCCAAAACTGTCGTCCCTGTGTGGTGTGGTGTTGTGGTGTAAGTAAACCAATCGGAGTGAGTCCCCCAGTCCGTGATCCCCTCTTTGTCTTCATCAGACTTGCATTGTTTGTCACTGTCGAACCCTCTGATACCAAGAAGAAGCGGCAGGCGGCGACCCCCACTGGGATTGCATCTTTTAGCGAACGACTTATTTCCCTTGACTTCCTCGATTCAAGGATCTGTTCCATTAGAAGTAATATAATACGAGTTTCCCCATGTCGAATACTTGCCCCCCACGAAATCTGGTTCGATCTCATGTCCCTTATATCCATTTCTGTAGAATACGCTTAGCGCCATACTAAATTACAAGCAGTGGTGCATTAGATGAATTCTCGCTTTTCGATTAGTATTTTGCCATGAGACGAAGAGCGTATTCTCCTGAACGATCTTTCCGCCGGCAGTACTTTCCTTCCTCCTTCATGGCAGACAATCATGTTACTATGAATTGTTATGGACTTCCCGTTCCGTTTTCCTCCGCCCAAGACTGCGTTCGCCCCAGTGATCAATCCCATTAGACCCTGTTCCCCTCGATTCTTTCCAAAACCAGCATCTAGAAACTCTGCCTCGATCTCCGGTCCCCTATATCCATCATTCGGTGCCTTCTCTGATCTGATCCCTACAACGAATCAGGCCCATTCTCTCTCTCGATGTCATCACCGCCTTTGACCCCGGGGAAGCTCCCCTGAGGCCTCTTCTCCCCCTCGGTTCTATGGCGCTACCCCTAAACTCGAACATTATTTTGCGCGGGGCTCCCAGGTCCCTGGGGGAGACAGACGAGAGGAGAGAGATGAATTTTGGCCCCCGCGTGCACTTCAATGCGCTGTGCTCATTCATCAATTATTTTTATGGCATTTCGGTTCGGGCGCCTCAACGCCTGGCTGCGCGTGAATGGAAGAGTTTGGGGTGCAAGATGGGCCTTATCCCTATAGGCAATTTCCCCTGAGAGCCCAGGTGACGCTTGTTCGTTCGCGAACGGCTGCATATAAAACACCGTCACTTTCCACATCAGCGTAAGAGCCCTATTCTACCCAACAGCTGCATATTCTATTTTCACGAAAAAGGCCTCCAGTGATCAACATCCATAAAAAGCTCGGGAACCCCGAATGATTTCTGTCGGAGCGGAAATCCTGTTCCGTGGTCTCGAGAGGGCCCCCCACAGTACCTTTGAGGAGGCCCTTCCTTCCCTTTCCGTAATCTCTGCTTCAACAACACAAAGTACACGGGCCTTGTTGCCCTGTCAGAGGAATCCGGTCCTCCAAGATCCAGGAGCCTCTCACGCACACAAATATTTAGGGCACGTCAAGTTCGCTCCAATTGTTTTCGTCAGAGATCCCAAACAGCAGCCCTATCTCCTATTCTATCTCCCCCCATGAAGAGAAGAGACAAACTTCTTGTCAGTAATTCTTCTAGAACCCTCTTTCTCTCAATTACCCCCCTTCCTTTCTGACCGCGTGAGCGCTCCTGAAACTTCCGTGTTACTTCCTAATTATGCCTGAAGAGACAGTGCCACATTTCTGCCCCTGAACTCCCTAAACTCGAAAAATGTCTCCCCTCTTCATCAATTAGCGCCTCTCGTGCTATGGGATAGTTTGTAGGGGGCGAGGATGAGGGGGTACCGTATACCTCTGCCTCAGCCCATGTGCTATGGCTTATCGAGACATCGCCTCATTAGATGTATTTTTCGCATGTCGACACCTCATCTTCTTCCCCCATATTTCCGGTGAATTCCAAATCCCCCGCGGTGTAGTCTGAAAATGGGCTCGTCCTGCAAAAGCCGTAATTTTCTTCTGCGCTCCGAAGTCGACACATCCGTGGAATTGTGTGTGCCCCGTTGTTCCCTTGGCTGTAAATTGGCTGCGCCTCGAGAGCCTGATTGCAAAATGAGCGCCTCTGCACGTTTGCAACCGGCGGGGACGAAGAGGGAGACATCGAACGACGAATTAATTCAGAGAGAGACGGAAAGATTCTCGATGTGGCTTCCTCGCCGAGGGGGGAAACAACCCACGCAAGCGGATAACTGATTTTGGGGTCGGTCCCTCCTCGAGGGAAAGAGATAGAGAACTGTGCGGAGAACGCATGGCTTCTTCGTCCATATACGTGCACGGCCAGCGCCTTCGTGATGCATTTGACAGATTGGAGCCCGTGCCGCGAGTTTATTGCCTAGGGTTCAATGGGGTCTGAGACTTGTCTCCGACGCCCAAGAATAGTAATGTTGTGGGGGCTGACGCTCTTGTGCCTCGATAAATCTTTATATCAATCTTGGACAAGTTCTTGGTCGTCGATGTCAACAGCGAGGGCATCTACAACGCGTTGTTTTGCGCTGACTGAGCCCCCTCAAATTGCACAGTTCCTCCGCACTGATGGCATGACTTTCGGGCTGATGGGCCGGAATTGTTTTTCGGCGAGGCTCTGATGCAGTCGTCAAAAAGATTTCGGCACCATAACAACACCAAGGGCGAGGCCTCACTTCAATTCGGTTTGGCCTCGATAGACAGGACCTATTCCGGGGGTCCTTCGTAGTCCTTCTGTACTTGTTCAGTGTCGGATGTCACATGCGAGGTCATCCCTCTCCTTCCATTGTGGACTCGTGGCCTCACGAGCTCATGAAGAATCTCCTTCCCATCTCCTCCGAACATATTTCGTTGGCCGCCGCGGAGAACTTTCTATGGGGAGGGGAATCCTTCTCGGAACTTCTTTGAAAGGAGAGAAGACCAGGGGGGGAATGCCTCCTGGAATGGCGGTACTGATTCCCTCCGGTTCTTCTTCTTCTTCCCCTAAGCCATTGAGAAGGACGATCAAAGTGCCGTTGCCCTGTAAGAGGCGACTGCGTGTGGCAGCTGATGGACTTTGGTCCGCGAGCTATCTAACCCAAGATAGCTCAAAGTTCTCGGAAGACTCGAAGATGATCCATTGCTGCGTCGCTGTGGAACATCATGAAATCTGGACCCACTTTGGGTAGCTCTCAAAAGTGAAAATTCAAAGATCTTGCAAGACTGAGACTGCAAGATAAGCCCTTGAATGCTCACGTCGTCGATGACGGGAGCTCCTCGTGGGGCCTCCTCCCCTCCTCAGTCCTGTCACTCACGGTGGGCGCGAACAAAAGAGAGACGTCCTTCTTCTTCTGCTGGGCGTTAGCCGCCCCAGTAGCTTTCTTCTCTCCTCCTCCTCCCAAAATAGCCGGAAAGATGGACGCCTCTAGCTGTGACAAGGCTACAAGTCTCCTCTCGCCCCTCCTCATAGAGCATCAGAAAACTTGTGCAGATACCCGTCCAAATCCTCCCCCACCCCCACTCCAGAATTAGTCATGAGCTCCCCTGAGAGGGTGGTGAAATAGCGAGAAGTAACCATGGAAAACAGGGGCGCGCGCATATGGGCAGGTGAAATCCGTGGTCCGAACTGTCTGGTTCGTGGCATACTTTCGCCCCCGCTCACATCTAACCAGGAAGACTCTAGTATTCCCTCTATATCACCTGGGTCTTCCGTCTGCAAACAAGACTCCTGCCAGCAGGATGTATCCAGCCCCCATGTGATCCATCCACGTCGAGTCCACGTAGAGACATTCTCCAGCCCCCTGTTCCGCGCTCGCCCCATAATTCTAGGGAATTGGTCCGTTCTCTCTCGATCACACAAATTCTATGTGGGAATCATGCTATTATTCGCCCGTGCTTCCCGTCTCTTCCATGTGCCTCCTCCCCTCCCCCCCTCCTCCCCTCCTCCCCTCCTCCC
>JACMIG010000303.1:0-17597 GCA_014805385.1 Levipalatum texanum
GGAGGAAAGGGAGGAGTACAGAGGGAAGGGAAGGAGTACAGATGGAGGGGGGGAGTCGAGGAGGTGAAGAGGAAAAGACAAAAAGGAACGTACCGTTTGCTCAACCGCTCTCCAGTACAGACACAAGAAGAGGAGTCTCGATTTGACGTTATTGATGCATGCAAATTCGCTTTATTCCAATGTTGTCGCATGCAAAGTAATATTTTTGACACTGGCATATTTTGAAAATCCGATTCCTCCTTCCTGCATTTATTGTTGAGCTCTGTAGAGAGATCTGAATGGGGGTCAAAACAAGCGGAGCTACGCTCCCCTACGTACAGTATGAATCGTGCTGATTTGATGGATTGTATTCGGGCGGTGTACGACAATGTTCTACGTGAGACTCAATCAAGAGAGAAAGCAGCTGCTCAATGTTACCAACACCCATTTCTCTGTCATGCTCTCTCCCATCCTCTCTCTCTACCAACACTGGGCTTCCCGCCGGACATCAAAGACTTCAGCGCAATGCAAGTCGACCCATAACAACATGGGAGCGTGGCGGGAATTTTCTAATGTCAAAGTGCCGAAAGTTTGGGGCGTGGGAAGTCATAGAGTTTTGGCTTTCGACACGATGCCCTCGGCTCCGCTACCGTGTCCTCCTCTTCCATCGACCCTCATCTGAGTGGGCCTTATTCTCATCGGACTTTTTCGTCGTCGACGCCGTCAATCTCGGTCACAACGCTCCAACGAAGTGCCCTCGTCTCATTGATTCTCAACGACATCTTCGCACAGCTTATACATCTTGTAAATATTCGCTTGTAAATAGCCGTCCTGAGTCGCCATCGTCATCGTGATTTCCATCGAGAACATTCGAATCTGATTCGTCATGATTCTAGAAATTCCGGGAGCGTGGTGAAAACAATCAGTGATGGGCAAAAATTGCAGATACGCCTCTACTGGGCTACTTCAGCTCTCGGAGAGGCCTCAAGTGATCACGCGATATTGCCTTGCTATAAAAACAACCAAATGCTTGAAATAGATTTGTGCCCATCGTTCTGTTGTTCAACACATTGTAATACCGTCCTCTCCTTTTTATCGCGATGGTCCTCGGGGGCGAGGGAGGGGGAGGGAGGAGGAGGGACGAGTCGACCAGATCACTGGGGAGCTGCTGCGCCTCCCTGGGGAGCCGCTGCGCCTCCCTCCACGTACTGAAGATGCGGCGGCAGGTATTGGTTCAGGTAGCCGAGCTGCAAGGAGGACGATAAGATACGGTAGTGTTGAGCAGTATTCGGGCTATGGGTTACGGTAGTCTTAGGAAGGAACACGATCGTGAAGGGAAAACTCAGGCATACGGTAGCATCGACATGGGATACGATAGCATTGGAACTCGGGAACGATAGTCGAGGGAGGAGGTACGGCAGCGTGGATATGGGGGGTGCTATGGGCTAGGGATACTGTAGAGTTAGAAACGGGCACGGTAGTTAGGGGACGGGGCAAGGGGACTAGCTGCTGGGGGACTAGAGGGCGAGTAGGTCAAGGAACGGGTCAGAATCATAAATGTTCACCTTGTACGCGACTCCTCCGCCGATGGCAGCGAAGATGACGGCGATGACGAAGAATCCCATGGTGGAGGAGGGAGGAGGAGAGAACGAGTGGACTGGTAGACTGAAGGTGGAGGGCGGCTTTTATACCCTCTCACCCAGACAGACTCATTTTACTGTCTACATTTTGGCAAGTATTGATCGAAAACTATGAAAATCTGGTAATTTCGAGCAGGAAAATGATTGTTTTCGAGGAAGTCGATCGATCATTTGATTTGTGGCAGTCGATGACAATGAAGAAAGCAATTTATGGCATGTTTCTCTCAGTTTCGTACACGAGCAATCGACATTGGTAATACACGTTCGGAAACCCGCAATGACAAATAATCCCAGTATCAAAGTGCTACAGCAGTATGAATGGTCCATTTATAAATATAGCAAGCGTCCGAGACGAAGCGGATGCCGATTATTGAGTAGTGCTCACGAGGTCGATCTGCAAGAGATCATTTAAGATCAGTGAACTTCGATTTTAGGTGCTTACTCTTATCTTGGGAATCGCCGGCATCCCGACGGCGTGGCCTCCGAGATTCGCTGCTGGAGGCGATGAGTTGGATCGAGGGGCGGGCGGAGAGTGGCCACGCTGAAGGGAGGGGGAGGGTAGCGAGGGAAGGGGAGAGGGAGACTCACCTTCCTCCTCCTGAAGTACGATAGAAGGGCATGGCGGAAGGACTTGTTCATGAAGCAGTACGTCATCGGATTCGTGCACGACGAGATGTAACTGGAAAAGAAATATTGTCGGGAACCGATTGGTTCTTAGTCATTGGATTTCTAATACCCTGGGTTAGTCAGAGGTGGTAGGAATAAGAAACCTGTTGGCTCTGGACAATATTAGAACTCGGCACTATCCGAAATTCCGCAAATAAAACCCACGTCAACAGCGTCAGCACTGTATTCACTTCGGCATTCCAGATCTGGACGCCCTGCAACCACCGGTGATCAGTGCACTTTCCATATAGGATCCAGGGTAATATGCAAAGAACACCCACCACGAGGTCCTCCATCCGTACGATCAGCCACCAGACATAAGAAGGAATCCAGCAGGCGGCGAAGAGAACCACGATCGTTATCAGCATCCGAGTCACTTTGCGCTTTGCTATCAGGATTCGTTCCTGGAAGTATTATACATGAATAATAAAAATAAAATCAATAAATACCTGATTGGAACTCCGTAGAAAGATGTTGGGACTCCTGCTACCTCCGTCGCCCATGGAGAAGGAGAAGCCGGTGAGACGGGAAGAAGGAGAGGGGACCATGGTGAAGGAGGAACGGAGGGAACACTTCCCACTACGCATTGACTCGAACTGCAAATAGGGACGAGGGTAGAGGAGGGGAAGGGGGAGGTCTCACCGTCTCGCTGAACTTGCTTATCCGAACGGCCGAGAAGAACCAGTCAGTGATGGATGCTGAGCGGTCGGTGGGCACTGGAAGGAGGAAATGTTTAGGAGGTCGTGATGCCTCTTCTTGTCCCTCTTTTATTATCTCTTCGTTATATGGAGAAAGAGAAGCACTGAAAATTTTTAGATCGAAAGAAATATTAGAATTTTGCGATCGTATTCTTTAGTTATTTGGTTCCCGACAATACCTTTCTCGAGTATATTCGCAGTGAAGTCGTTGTTCTCGATGGCGCTGTTGAGGGTGTAGATGACGTGGCCGTAGAGGCCGACCATGACAGTGAGGGGAATGAAGAGGAGGACGAGAGTGAGGTACAACTGGTAGAGGAACATTATCGAGCCCGAGTAGACGATGTCACAGGCCCGATGGTAACTGTAATGGGAAATGAGCGAAGGGAGTGAGGGATACGGACCTGTTCTCCTTGAACTCGAACATGACGAGGGAGACGGCGTTGGAGGCGAAGGAGAGCGCCCACACCATGAGGAGCATCGCCACTGCCCGTCTCTGCAGAATTCAGTGGGAATTAAAATTGTTAATATTTTTCATTTTTGATATTTTCTTGCTTCCGTCAGCTGGTTGCAGGAAGTCACAATAGTTATTCAGATCTGTGGTTCCGGGAACAAATCTGCCCCCCTCCACTGCAATTCAATCCCCGTGCAGTCCCTTCCCTGTTTCCTCGAATTCTCTTCCGTGGAATCAAAGTGACTCCATTGTCGAGGTCCACGTGCCGGTCGGCCCTTCATCGTTTTTCGTGCCTGCCTTTCCCCTTCCTTCTTTCCCTTCACCGAACCCTCTCAACCCTCAATTTGACCAATGCCACTCTCTCGAAATCCTTCTGTAGACCTCGAGGGGGCCTTCCGGGTGATTTCCTCAATTTTCGGAACTCGAGAAAGGGAGGCTGCCTCTCCTTTTCGGGAATCCCGCAGGGAGACAATGGACGACTGTTTCTATTCGGGGGACTCTGCAGATGGAGAGGAGGAGGGGGAGGGGAGGAGGGGGAGTAGGCCGAGTGTTCTAATTGTTCTTCCCCCAGGGGCCCTTCCACTTCCCCCTCCGACACGAGAGGACTCAAAGCGGGAAAAGAAACCTCTCTCACGTCACCCTCCCTCCCTCTCCCCCTTACGGCCTCCCCGCCACCGCCACCACCAAAGGGCGTCGGGGCGGATGAAGGAGGAATGGCATCATGGCTCCCACGGGGGACAACCGAGTCAAGTTCCGGAAAGGGCCCCGGCCTGTCCTTTTTCCTGTTTCCCTGCTCGGCCGCTATATAGCAGCCAGACAATGTTTTGTCCTTTTCCCCCATGGAGTTCGCCGGTTGGACTCTATTCCCCCTTCCCGAAATGGGCGATTACCGTCGGAGCAGACGAAGCTTTTTCGTGTGGAGAGAAAACAGCGCCCCAGAACAACACACATTTTAGCACCCGAGTCGGGATGGAATTCAGGGAAAAAACGTGGCGGCTGAATGGGGAATGAGCCTGAAATAGGCGGCAGGAGGCATGGACACATTTGTGGACAGAGAAGTGCTCTCTTCGAGATGCCTTGACTCTGTCGACGAGGGAGAAGGGAGAGGAGGAGAGGAGAGGAGGGGAGAGAAGAGGGGAAGGGGGACAGGGAGGCCCTCCGTCACCGTTCGTGGGATGAGGCTGCAGTCAAAGGTCGAAGGAGAGAACAGCCAATGGACGGGTGCGTGGGAGCGTTCCACCGACCAGAGAGCTAATTGTTTTTGAGTGCACTTGCGGCTGACGAAAAGAGGAGCACGCCCGCTATTTCAAGGCTGTTTTCATCTCGATTTGTCCCTATGTTTGGTTGTCTATGAGCTTACTTTCTCAGGGATTGTCGTATCTGACGCGAACCTTTTGTTGCCTGACGCAACAATCCCAGACTGGCGTTGTCGAGAACCCCATAAATATTTTCCGTAACCTCATACGCTTACAATAAGAACATCGTTCGACTTATAGTTTATGATTTATGAGTTTAGTCCAGTTTCCCATGGTGGAAATTGCCCAGTCAAGTTGTACATGATCTATGGAAATATTGTGCACTTCCCGGATTGTCGACAAAGATCTACGAGATACAAAAGGAATCGTACGCTAATGGTCACAATTGCGGACTGCCTTATCTAGGAGGATTGCCCACCTTGGTATGCCATTTCCTCGAATGGAGAGGTCGACAGCAGGCGTAGTAGCGCTCGATCGCGATCACTGCCAGCGTGTACGCAGATGCACACACTCCAACGGCTGCAAGGGGGAAAATTGATGGACGGACTATCTACGGCTTGTATTGTTTAGCGAACGATGCGACTGGAATAGTGAAAATAAGTTGGTTTTAAAAATAATAATTGTAAAATATGCATACGCTGAAGGTATGCGGATATCTTGCAGAGCGCGGGGCCAAACATCCAGCAGGCGTAGAGCTCGGAGACGAGTGTCGAGGGAATACAGACAATTGACCTGGAAACGACAGAAATGGAATGATATAAGAAATGTCGTCGTACTGTTGCAAACTTCTCACGACAAAACGACGTGTATACGCAAGGTTCCCATTGCGTTTCCGTTCAATTTGTGTTGTAAACATGTCTATACCAACACCAAGGAATTTAATTAAGTAGCCGATTGAAAATTCGATAACGGTACCTGAGTAGATCAGCGACGGCGAGGTTGAGGAGGTAAAGATTGGTGACTGATCGATTGGCGAGATGGCGCTTGCCAAGGATTGTGATGATGACGAAGGCATTGCCCATGATGGAAAAGAGGAAGAGGGCAACGAAGATCTGCAATGATTACAGATTGAAGTTGTAAAATTACGGTCAACATTGTGTACTAATCATCGTCGTTTGGAAAGCTACGGTAAGTTTTAGAACGTTCTTATTGTCGGAATCCCAAGCATCATTTGTTTCGGTGCTCTTGGGTTCTTGAAAAAATGTCACTTTGATCAGAATTTTGATATTCATCAGATAAAAATCCCTTACCCCCGACAGGACAACAGTGTATAATGATATCCTGAGGGTGCATATATTGTTGGGGATCTGCGTGTCGCCGGTGAAGTTGGCCTCTATCGCCGTGCCCATCTGAAATGATCACGTGAAGGGAGAACAGCACCAGAATCGAGATGAGACCGCCCGATACGAGAAATAACTGCGAATGGACCTTGGCCGTTTGACCCTAATATTATCCAAGTACTCAGGTCGTAGAAATTATTGTATTATCGAGCACCAACACGAGGCGAATATAATACCAGTTTGGCTCTGAAACATAGGACCAAATGGAATCAGAACGTTTCAGACTGGATAAAAAAACTGTGGTAGATCGAGAGCTGCTCTTTCCCAAGGAACCGTGGGAATGCGCCGCATTTTGGTGCTCGACAATGTAAATAGCAGCTCCTGGGACTTGGATAATGAACGCTCATCAAAGAACGTTCAATGAGGGGGCGGAGGCATCAGGTCAATGGCGTCAAATTGTTTTCTTTCCCAACACAACCGTATATTGACAAGACAAAATACGGCGGCTCACGGGAGGGGAGGAGAGATCCCCACAAACGGCCGGTATTACAAGACTCGAATACGAGCCGAGGGTTTCGTTCTTCCCCCGAGAGGTGTGGCCCCTTTCAAAGAACACAGCAATTGGTGTGACGGAGAAACATTTGGAGGGCGCCGGATCTTTCTAGAAACGAGGCCATGAAAGGGAGGGCCAGGCTCTCCACTTCCTTCCCAGGGCCAATGACACATTGGAATTATGCAAGTTGATGTCCGAGCGGTATTCGGAAGGGGCGCTCGTTTAGGAGGGACGTCACAGTGGAAAAAGGAGCTGTCGTCCCAATCAAGCCAAACGATGTTTCAAGGCCGAGGTCTTCGAAGCCCTTTGTCCTTGTGCTCTGTGTGAAGGGAACAGAATTGGACTGTTCACTGGGACAGTGACGACTATTGACAATGACAGGCGCGAAAGCGGGTAAGTTTCGAAGTGCGGCGATTTTGGTTCACTGACGGGAACAGACTAGGACTGTGCTGGGGGCCGTGACGACTATTGTCATGTCCCTCCAGTTTCCGACCATTCGATAGGGAACCTGGTTTGATGCTCTGGCAACGGAACGAGATCGTCACAACAAAGACGGACTGTCTGCTAAACGTCACAGGTCTGGGCGGGCGAAATTGGGATGCTTAGGACAGTCTAGACGTCACTCTCCCTCCCCCTCCTCACCCTCTGCAGTGCCGACCGTCGACCCATGAAGAATGGAGAGTCGCCGAAGAAAGGCGACAAATAATTCATGCTCAGCTGGTCTGGATATGGCATCCCGATGGTAGAAGGGGAGGGGAGGACTGGGGAAGGGGGGAGGGGACTGTGGGAGGAAAGAGAAGCCGATTCGAGTGGTCGCCGATCTCTCGACAGTCTTCTCTGAGAGAATCCTCTCAGGATACGATCTCTATGCCGTGAACTACGGAAGCCGCGCGAGAGGAGAAGAGACCCCCGAGGGAGATTCTCGGAAATAAGGAAGAAGGCTGCTAAAATAACACCCCCTTCTAGGCGGAATGTGATTACAGGCAGTGCTGACCCCCACGAGAAGGAGTACTCGAAGAGAAGGAGGAGGAGAATCCACAGAGAACAACGCCCCGATCTACCAGGAGATTAGGCATTCACGTGCATTCAGGGGCTGAAACGTACTCCTGTGAAGAGAGCGGAAATGAAAGGACCCAGACATGGCCCCCGCCCAGGAGAGTTCAAACCCGGCGCAATTGTGGCGCACAGGACTCGCGAGTTCTGTAACATCAGACAGGCTCGCAAAACAATAACTCCGCCCTCATTGCAGGAAGTGAAAAACAGGGACGGAAGTAGATGGCCAATGGCGAGAGAAAAGAAGAGAGGAGGAGGGGGAGAGAATGAATAGATTGATGCACTGGATATGCAGAGACTGAATACGTGCAGGCCACGAGGATAATCGTCACTCGACAATAGAACGGAAGGGCCTCAAACACCCTCCTCCCGATCTCTACCGTATTCCCTCACAAGGAGTCCACGTTGACGTCCTCTTTGACACCTAACCGGAAAGGATCCCTTGCTCACTCCAGACGGTCTCCCTTGCACTGGCGGGGGACAAAATAAATTTAGCCCGCGATTCCACGTCAGACATGTTTATTCCCTATCGTGAACCCAATGAAAGGAAGGCAAAATCTGCGGGGAGACAGCGAATGGAGGGAGGGAGGGAGGGAGACATATTCAGTTAGGGCGCCTGAATAGACAAGAAGACAGATAGCGAAGCAGCCAGTTTTGTTATGGGGGAATGGAATCCGAATAATCTCACGTTTCCCGCGAAGACTCGAAGACTCGGCCACCGGTCATCGAGGGAGAGAAAAAAGAACTTGGGGGCATTTTGTCATTGCAGTGCAGTATTAAAAATCGGCAGGATATTTGTATTCCGGAACTGAAAATGCATTTCGACAGGAACGAGTACAGGAGAGAGAAATGCAATGAAGTCCAGCTCACGTACTGTTTTCGACATAATGAAGAATCCTTTGCCAAAGATCGAAAAGGTCACAAAAAATCCCTAAAGTTCTCCAAGAATTGTTGACGATGCACATGGGAAAAAAGCTTCATGGGGACAAATAAATAGCGGAAATTCGCATATTAACATAAGTGGAAGCCCTCAGGACGGATGTCCTTTCCCTGTTTACCGTAACTGCAGAGTGAAAAGGTCCCCACTGTTGAGGTTCTCTTCAGGGTTGCCGGGAATTCAGTCACAAGAACGAATCCCTATCGTCGACTGTGCAGAAAGAGGGCAGAAAGGGGCCAAAACAAGAAGAGATGTCAGTGAATGCCGAGAATGAACGACGTCTCGAGGGATTAGAATGAGTAACGGCAGTTATGCATTGGGGGACCGACGAGTTCAGGGAGGAGAATCCATAAGAGGAATAAGCCGAGACTAATGGCGCCCGCGGGAGAACACAAGTTCAAGCCCATCGGCCCTTCGATAGTCAGGAAAGACGTTCCCGCGCGAAACTGGAGGCAGTTGCCTTATGAATCTTGCAGTGAAGTCCTTTGCAAGTCCACAAAAAGATCCCTAGAGAGAAGGGCTCGTGACGAAGGGAAGACAGTGTCAATAGTAGAGGAACTTGCTACAAAGTGCCCCCGAGGAAGTCTAATCCAATCGACAGGGACGGGCAGAGTTCCCCGGATTTCCGCCCCATGCACACCGTGTTGCAGGGCCTTTGGCCAGAGAGGGACGAGAGATAATAAGAAGAGAGAGAGACGCAGACTGTTCTCAATCACGGCAGAATGGAGCTGCTGTGAACAGGGAGGGAAGATTCGGTTATGGCCCCCTGGAAGGGGGATTCCTTTGCTCATCTGAGTCTCTCCCTTTACACGCTCTCTCGCTGTCGACGCTGTTTCTGCGTAGGATAGAGGTACGTATCCTTCCGGGGGCAGTTACAGACTCTTCTCCCTATTTCCAGTCTAACTTCGTCGGAGGGATGAAGAGATCAGAGACGGCGACTCAGCGACCGAGAATCTTCTCCTCGAGACGATCTGGGGCGGGTCTCAAATGGAAAGAGCTGTCAGTTGTCGAGGACGAGGACAAGAAAAGAACACCCTCTGATGACTGCCAATCTGCAAGAATAAGACAACTGTTGCATGGGGGAGAGAAGAAATTGACACGCATTATACAAGAAGAGGGCATCTGAACTGATGTAAACAGACGGAAATCGAGGAATGACGAAGGGAAAGCTGCTCTGTTTTATACCGATTAGACCGCAATTACGGGGGGATATTCGACAGACCGTAATCTTACTATTAGTCATACTCATTCGTCCTTAGAGCACAGTCTGATTCTAGTGCAGCTCCAACTCTCGTGACTGACTAACTATAATTGAAGGTTCAGGCCGAACAATGACAGACCACAGCGACTCCCAGGAAGGGGAAATACAAGAATAGATCACCGCTGCGAATTCCCTTATTATCTGCGAATAGGCGTAGGCGCTTGAGGAGGAGGAGAAGGAGGAGGGGGACGAGGAGATGGATATAATGTTGTAGCCTCCGTATCCACGGTGACAAATTCGATCAAGTCTTGCGTGAAGAACACGAGGCTCAGACTGTAGAACGGATTTCGAAATCCCACGGACGTCTGGGAAATTCTTCGTTGCTCACAGAAAAAAATACTATTCGAAGCCAATTCGGACTGATGTGAATATTTTTCCGTTCTTGGAATAAATATGAACATGTGCCAAATGCAACAAGATTGGTTAGATTATCGTGTATTCCTCATGTGCGCAGACAAGGAAAAATATGTTATTTCCAAAGGGAAAAAGAGGACAGTCGGGAAGGGGTTGGAACTTGGACAATATCCGGGCCCTTCCGATTCCAGAATGCAGTCATGTGTCTCCCTGTCTCCGTTGTCCACGAGAATCGTGCGTCAAGAGGGGCGGGGCTTAGTTTGGGACGGCCCTCTCGAAATATGACATGGACGAAGAGAATTCATTCTGCATCTTCAGATCTCTGCCTATGCTCTGTGTCCATCGCCCTGATTTGTTTTGAATGACAACTGACAGGAGAGAGAGGAGGAGGGGAGGGGGAGGAGGGGGAGGAGAGGAATGAGGGGGAAGGAAGAACTCATAGGGAAGCTGCAGTGGCAAGATGTTTTGGGTTGCGTACCGCGGACGGACGCAAAAATAATTTCAACGCCTCTGGCCTTCCGGTGCAGGGGAGAGAGAGAGACTCACTCGGGCCTCTTCTCTCTTGCAATCTCGCGTGAAGCGAAAAGGACACGAAATTCGAGGGCGAATCACGAACATCCTGGGGCCGCAAAATACGACACAAATTGAGCACAAGAGCACGTAGCAGAGGATGTCCATGGTAGCTTGATTGACTAATATTTAATGTATTATGGCACTTGATGACTATGGCCAATGAAAAATGTACGTTCATTAGAATTTTTAAAAAGATCAACACAATCTATCATTGGAGTTCCAAGAGATCAGAAAGCGAGAAAGTCTCGAACGCGAAATGAGATCCCGGCTGGATAGAATGACACTGTGGCAATGGCCTCATTGGACCTCCTGATGTGAGTGGGAGGAGGATGGAGTCTCCACTCTGTGTGGATTTACGAGATTAAAAGGGTGCAGAGGAGGAGGAGGGAAGACCAGAGGCCTGAGAGGTATTTTGACGCCATCGGGATAGATTGGGAGAAGAGGAGATTCAGCCTTGCCTTTGTTTGCATTCAACGGCGCGACTGAACAAGCGCTCATGGATTAGGGGAACTTTTCCCACGAGGACCACAGAGAAACAATCCGTTGAACTCTGAACTAAAAGGGGGCGGGAGGACTTAGGGACTTGGGCCCTGTCTTCTGACAACACCCCCGAAGAAGCTACGGGCCCGGGGTAAAAAGTATAGAAGCGGCGGCGCGCATGCAAAAGGGGACGCATATTTCATGGGTAAATATTTCGGAGCCTCGGGGGGAGAGACTGGAGATCACAGGAGGAATGTATACAAGGAACTTATACACTCTCTGCGTCTCTCCTAACCGAGTATTCTCTCGTCTCCTCCGAGTTTCTCATAACTGTGGGTGGACAGAGGAAGGGCCTTCGATATTACAAAACGGTATTCCCCCCTCCAGCAGTGAGGGGCTACGTGCAGGGCTCATCCGACCAAAGGACCATCTGGACTATTTACAGGATGTTCCCCCGTTGGAATTGCCATGGAATTAACGTCCAAGATCAGTGAGCATCCAATATTGTCGAGAACCATGCAATTTGTGTCGAGAACCGTAAAAGCGCTTCCACTTTTCGTATCTCGTGATGCCAGGATACAGGCCAGAACTTTTGAGAGAAATACAAATGACGTCATGGGATATCAAAGGCGGAATCGTTGTACTCGGAAATTAAAGTGGTCACGGAACAATAGGGAGGGGAGGGACGTTGCAGGGCACGGGAATCTGCGACGTCACCTAATGGAAAGATGGATTAGGACGGGAAGTGAACATCGTCCAGCGTGGTCAGGAAGGAGAGAACAGGCCTACCCCCTTAGAGAAGGGACGATATTGTCGGGCACCAAAGGCGGAGAGAAAATGCAGATCTGGATCTACCGCCGTTTTGTTGCCTATTTAGCTGTGAAACGGCTCCCAACTTTTTCCCACAGTACCATGGGAATTTGCCTGGGTGCCCGACAACATTTAGTAGTCTTGTCGAACTCCCCGAGATTCACTCGTGTTTTGAGCCCAGCCGTGGACTCTTCTGGAATGACTTGGGGGGGGAGAGCAGGGAGTTGGACAGTCTCGCTCGGGTAGGTTCCAATCCACTCATGTCTGATGAGCGCGTTGCCTTCGCAGACTGAATCTATCTGGGGGATCGCAAACTGAATTTACCGTTTGGCAGCCGACCACTGATCAATTATATCCCCCAGTAAGAGGAGATGATGGAATTATTCAGCCATTCGCAGAATATGGAAACTCTCTTCGGGATTCTCAGTGGGGGCAGTAAATAGAATCTGCAGGCAGACGCCCCAATTTCCCCCTAGTGATTCAGTCTCCCATCATAATTATTCGTAGCGTTCGCTGCCAAACATCGGCCAATTGGACAGTCTTTAGAATAATCGAGGGAGCAATTGCTTTATCGCCATTTAGGAGACTCGAGGGGATCTGCACTTGGAATTGAAGCGAGTGGAAAAGAAGGAGGGGGGGAATTCATACCGCGTAGTGGGGGAATCGTGATGATGCATCGGAATGAGTGGAAGAATTGGGAGAGAAGAGGGGGAGGGGAATTATTATGTACAGAAAGGAATATTGGAGAAGGGCAAGGACCTACTATACGCTATTTTTAGAAAAGAAATATAAAAATAGTTGTGTGGTGTGGTAAAGGTCGTCGAATGCGAAGCACTGTTGATCGCCTTGGACGACGTTTACTAAAGAACAGCATCTCAGCACTCAGCCTCCGGACTGGCACACTCCAAGTCCACGATCCTGCGCTCGGCTCGCGGCTCGATGAGGTCAGTCTGAATTGATCTTTGATCTCTGGTCAAACAGAGGGAGAACCTCCGAGAGATTGGGGGAAATGGAGAAGTCGGGGACGTCCTGGGAGATGGCGAGGGAGGTGGAAGAGGTGAAGGTGGAAGAGCGGAGGGAGGGCGAGGGGGAGGAGGAGTCGTCCTCGTCTGACGAAGGCTCCTGCACGAACGATGGCTGCAATGTACAATTGTGTGGTGTGATTGGAATTTCAGCTGGGCTCCCAAAAAGCCTTTGACATGTCATGGCTTGTTTTTTGGCGCAAAGCCCAGCAGGTTTTGTTGCTGTCCTTGCTCAGCTGTTAATTATCCTTGGCTTGTTATTGACAACGACGACGATTGATAATGACAGCATTGATGATGTCGGTATTCGCGGCCGGTGCCAGGCGGGGGGAGAAGAGGGAGGGAGGAGGAGAGGAGGGGGAGACGAGGGACGAGCTTGTTTCCGGTTGTAGAGTGCAAGTGAAAGTGGGTGGAGGGAGTGAAGCTCGGCTCGTGATAACATCAGTCTGCCCCGATTAGAGAGCAGAGGGATTATTGCAGGAGGGAGAAATGTCGGCAAATTGAAAAGATAAACGCAGTAGCAAGCGAATAACGTCATTACTGCGTTTATCGTTTTGATGGAACGGAGAAACTGCGATCACAGCAATACCACAATTAAATTACGGGATATGATTCCCGCTCTTAATCTATTATTCTCATGGACTCTGGCCATTCGATGAAATGGACTACATCAAAGGGTTCCCCGTTAATACGATCCGAGCCAACCTGATCTCCGGCTCTTTTCCTTCGCTCGTCCCTGAAGACGACGCTGTTCTCGTAGATGGCCTCCTCCTCCATCTGAAGGAAGCAGTCACTCTCTAACATGTAAGGATCTAACTGTAAGTATCAAAACATTCTCTGTATCTACGCGTTATCAAAACTGTGTCCTTGCAATACATACTCACGGCATCAAACAACCAGCGGAAGTCATGTGGTCGTGAGAGAGACAACGCTCTATCAGAACAGAATAGAGAGCCAAGGACTATTGGACGCCGTTAGAATAAGAAGCCAGCTTGGTTCTCGACAATGTTACGAGTCATATCTACTATAATACCGGAATGGGCGGCAGTGGCTTCTCGGGTGCCATCATCGCCTCCAGGCCCGATAGATCGATTATCTGCTCTCGTCGATCAACCTCCATTATCTGAAAGGGGGAGATCAAAGATCAAATCAGAATGAGGTCGATCAACCTGGTTGTTCCTCGGCTTCTTGATGACGTTCTTCTTGTCGATCTGGAGAGTGTGGAACTGGAGGAAGTCGGGGTTGAGGGCTGAAGGAGAGGAAGATGAGAGAGGGGGAGAGAGGAGGCCCTCACTCTCTGGTCGATGCCAGTCTGCGATGAAGCTGTCCGTCCTCTTGGCACTTCGCGACACGCGAACGCTCCCGTTGCTGCGGTGGTCACTGAAGAAAGATATTATCGAGATCCAAAATCGATGGTAAAATTTTCCATGGGATAAGGACTTCAATAAAGGTATTATCAAAGTTGAGTGCAACTGGATAAACAGTTCCCTCTCCATTGAAAAGTGTTTACTCTCTTTTTGTGATAATATGCGGTAGAGAGAGTGCACCATGGTGCAAAGTCTCAGACGCCCTTGGAACTCTCGATAATTCCTTCGGTGAATGGAGAACTACTATGACCGGGGGTAAATACGAGTGTACAAATTGCACCAGATTTTCGTACTACGTTGAGAGTCAACTTATCGTGGCCAGCACACTATACATAAAAAAATTACAATATTTTATTCAATAGATATAAACGAAGACCAACCGGAATATGATGAATGCGAGGAGGGCGAGGGCGGCGAGGGCGACTGCCATCGAGAACAGCGCCAACAGCATGTTGACGCTAGCCAGAGAGATCATTCCTGAATTGCAGACTACGTTTACAATCAATGATTCTCGTCCTCAGCGGTAAATGCCGTAAGCTCGAATCACAAACAATTTGCTATAGAATCTGGGACGCGCGACAGTCGAATAGGCAGTTTTTCGTATCGGGATAAAGGGGGTGCTCGCCTAGTCATTCGCCCTGGAGGGAGGGAGGGGAAGAGCGAGCCTTTCCCTCCACTGGCCAATGATAAGTCGGATCGTGATCTAGGACAGGAGGGAGAGCAGATGATTTTGAGAGGGGAGAGAACGACTACTGCATAAGGGGGCGGCATCCCCTTTGGAGTAGTGCTTCCGACTGATTATATTGACAGGGTCAAGGGCGAGATCGATTAGGAAGTGCCGGAGGAAGGGCTTCAACTATACTACAATTGTTGGTCAGTCGCCCTATTCGGTAAATAGAAAGAGTGAAAGGAATGGGAGGGTCGAGTGAATACAACGGGACCCCCTCCCCCCCCCTCCTTCTCTTTCTTCTTCTTCTTTTTTTGCCCCGAAGTGTATCATAGCATGAGGGTCCTCATGCGGGAATGCGCAGGGAATACAGCAGAGAAATGCTCGATTATGGAAGGGGAGAAGAGTTCGTTAGGGACAACCCGCTACAGGTTCCGAACCTGAGGGTCGAGGGCAGGGGCGAGGAAAAAACAAGGACAGGTAACAGGATGATGGGGAGGAGAGAGTCGACCTGGAGGGGAGGTGGGGGAGAGACTGGCCATCTCCCCTTGGAGGCTTATCCCCTGTACAGGATATCCACGGAAGAGTCCCTTTGAGGGTCGAGACGGATACGAAGAGAGAGAGTCACAAGGGAAGACGATTGTGTCCAGAACACGAAAGTAAACAGGGAGAAGAAGTATAGTTATGGAGTGAAATCCCCCCATATGGGGAGGGCTTGTCCATTGTGGCCACTCTGCTACAGATTACTGGGAAAGGAGGGAGAAGGGAGGGGCGGGTGGCTGATCCCTCCTGGATGTATCATCTCCTGATTCGATAGAACAAGCAGGAGTCGCCTCCAGGATGGGCCGAGATATGGGTCCATGATGCTCTCGACACGGTCGAATGCCCATGGGGAATCTTCCCCTCCAGTGAGAAGCCGAGGGGGAAGGTCAGTTGATTAGTTGTGAGTGCCTTTCACTCAGTGGGACGAGGCAGTGGAGCCAATCGACTTCCCTCCAAGGGGAAAGGTCGGGAGGATGGGGTCATGGAGATACAAATGGGAGATACGGAGGAGGAGATCAGAGGAGTTCCCTCCCCCAGGTAAGTACGGGAGAAGACGTGTTACGGAGAGTGCAGGGTTATTCAGTTGGACTATTAGGGAGACTGTAGGGGAAGGGCAGTGAAAGCAGCACTTCTTCCCCCTTTGCAAGAGGGACAGGCACAACGCTCCATTTGTCATCAGCCACGGCACTAATCGGGAGGAAGAGCGGTGAATTTTGGGCAGAGCCTGATTTATGAGAATGGTAAATATTGTCGAGAGCCAAAGGCCAGCTAATTCCTGTGGAATCCTGCAATCTGTTCACTCTCCATAGCATGGTCCATAGGTTGCCTATACGATGACCGTGAGAATTTGATGGCCCTGGGTTCTCGACAATGATTATATCAACTACGTTTGGGGAGCGCGGAAATTTCGTTTAACGAGCCCAGACGAATATAGGAACAATTCGTACGGAACATTACATTTACCGCTCTTCGACTTGAATGTTAGATATTTCACTTGAGTAAAATAGAGCATCTAAAAAGATCACGTGCAGCGAAACTATTTCGTAATGGAAGCAAATTTCGATACTTTGTACAAAAGTCTCTTAATCGACAGGGAACCTCCGGGGGCTGGCTACAAGTGACCAGGAGAGAGTGATGAAGCTCCCGCATCCTGCTAAACCACTCGAAGCATTTAGCAAGGGCGCCTGCGGGTCATTGCGCGATAGTGAAAGGAAGGAGAAGGAGGAGGCACTCACGGCGAACGCCATGTCCCCTTCCCCTTCCCCCTCCCCTCCCCTTCCTTCCTCATTCAGATTGCCTCCTTCCCAGTAGATAACGGACACGCATTTCAGATTAGCCACGCTTTGAATGTCAAGAGAACGACGCGGCCCAGTTACCTGCCTCTCTCCATCTATAGAAGGTAATGAGGAGGAAAAGAGGGTGGAGAGAGTTAGTACATCGGAGTTTGATAGTCGTCTAATTTATATTCCTGTCGGTATGATCTATTGGATACACTACTTATCGCTGTCTAATGGGCTTACAGAAGAGAAAGTCGATGACCCCCACCATGCCCTTGGGATTTCGATAATAGATAAAAGAGTTACCTTTCTTCTCCTTCTTCTCGCGTGCAGCGAGGGCCTCCGACGTGTAGCCCGTCTCCATCTCCACGATTCGAGCCATGGCCGAGGAGGATCGAGGGAAAGAATGGGAAGTTCTCAGAGCCGATTCCTCCCTGCAAGCCTCCGATCACAAAGGCAATGGGACGAAGCTGGGAGGGAGAGGCCGAGGAGAGAGTGGGCGGGTCGAGAGGAGCAGACACTATGGCAGAGGAGAGAGTGGAGGGATGGAGGAGAGGGCAGAGAATGGAGATATGGGAGGGAACGGCTGGAGGGGAAGAATGGGGTCGGGAGGAAAGAGAGGGAAATCCAGCGCCCCCCCCCCGGGGGGGGGGGGGGGGGGGGGGGGGGGGGGGGGGGGGGGGGGGGGGGGGGGGGGGGGGGGGGGGCGGGGGGGGGGGGGGGGGGGGTG
>JACMIG010000303.1:17607-36475 GCA_014805385.1 Levipalatum texanum
CCCCCCCCACGGCCCCCCGCCCCTGGGGGGGGCTGGCGGCCCGGCCCCCCATTGTCCCTTGGGGCGGCCCCGGCGGTTGGGATTAATGGGGGGGGGGCGCAAACCCCGGCAAACCCCCCCCCCCCCCCCCGAGCACCGTAGGCAGTTCGAGTTCTCGGAATGTGGATAAGCTGAAGACGGGCACAGCCAGTTCCAGATCAGTAGAGGATTCCTTTTATTGACATGGAACAAGTACCGATAAAGGAAGGCATTGCACAAAGTTGGTTATTATAATAGAAAGTATTGCACGGGGAACACGAAGGATTGACAGCTCGAGAATTATTATATTGCAGTGGAAATTATTCTGGTGGTAAATAATAACAAATGACTATTAGTTCCATCTAGGAATCATGGCGAGTTTGGAAAGGCGGGATGAGAATCCGTCGATGGCCGAATCTCGGAGACGGAACTGCGCGGGTGGATTGGGAGGAGAGGGAGATGGAGAGGGACGAGGGCGACGACGAAGACGAGGAGCACGGCGGATGGGAGGTTTCTGAAGAACTGCTTATTTATTGGTCCGGAGGCAACTATTCCGCCTCTATAATACACCATCGACTATTTATGATAGGGAGGAAAATTTGTTTCTCGAAAATGGTTTAAGTGAAATTATTAGAGTTAGTGATTGAACCTGCTCTCTGCTGTTGTCCTCCGTAATGGAGTTGTCGCCGTTCTTGATCTCGTCCAGTGAGTCTCGAAGACCGGGAAGAAGCCACGACGCCAGCTCGGTCTGGGCTATCTCAAGGGAGTCCGTTTCTCGAGGAAGATCCAATGTCCTCTCACCGCTCCCGGATCCGTGAGCGTGGCATCGGCGGCCTTGATCGACTTCTCCATTGGAGAGTGGCCGAAACGGGCGATGAAGTATTCCTCCAGTCTCTGGGAAGGAGAGGTCTTTCGGGAGGAAGGAAAGGGCTCACCTTGTCACAGACGACTTGCAGCTCCGATACACAAGCCCGTCGTGCGCCCTCCAAGTTCTCCCGAGCCACCGGAGACATTTTGAGAGCCTGAAGATAAGATTCCAGAATTAATCGATACTGTTTTTAAAACTCGGAAAACAAATTGTAAGACCGATCGCTGCAGAGATACAAACGGAACTGTACGGAATCCCCAGAAATATTGGACTTCGAAATTAGAGGTACTTGGCTTGGAGGCAATACCTCAGTGTCTTTGTTCTTCTTCGGTGCCCGTCGAAGTCCTTCCTTCGTGGGTGGATGGGCCTCGTCCGTGAACGAGACTCCGTTCGTTCCCACGTTGGACACCTGACAACTTGTCTTTAGATTTAACTCCAAGCACATCTACTGCACCTACTGAGTTTATCTTTCATAGCATTTTTCGTTCTGGATTTTGATAAGGCTCAAATTTACAAGCTCTATGGCTCTCGACAATATTCGTACCTGCAGATTGAGTGGCCTCATTCCGAAAGGCATGGGGACATAGATGCCGCTCATCGTGTTCTGCTTCGTCTGTGCCTTCGACGCCGTCTGCATCAGCTCCGAGATCAGGCGCATCGGGTCCTGAGCGGGACAGGTCCAATTGGGGGATGGGAATAGGAGATACGGTATTTAGCCACATCCTGATCCCCGATCAATCTCACTTATGCGATACGTGAGGGAAGAGGGGAATCGAAATGAGGAAGGGGGAACAATGAACTGTGTGAACTGTCACGTGTTGGTTCAAATGTGTATGTGTTGATCTTGCAGCCCGAACTTACTGCCCTTAGCGAACGTTCACTTTTGTGGTTCAGCAATGGAAAAGAAAGAAATGATGACATTTCAGAGCTGGTTTTTCATGGTGGGTTGAACATTTGTGCTGAAAGCAAGAATCATTTCCTTGTGACTATTTAGGCCTGGAATAAAAGGGGTGAAGCGGCGTGCCCCAGTTCTACATACAATGGGAATCTGCAGCACTGTAGGGCGGAATTATCTATTACTCACGGACTCGGAATTTATAAAGCGCAAGAGGAGAGGACAAATCCCAATCGATGATCTCGTACCATCTTTTCGCCTTCATCCGGAATCCGGAATCCCCCTTCGATGTTCTGCTCATTGTCCGTGTAGTGGAAGACTCCTTTCGGCACCTGAGCAAGGAGGTTCTGGTGGAAGGAGGAAGGGATACTGTACCTCGAAGCGCCGCCCTCGATCCGAGTACCGAATGGTGGGCGAAGACTTGGTGGAAGCTTCTCCATCATCACTGCCATCCAGCGTGTTCATACCCGGAAGGGAGTAGACGGAGTCTTGGGCGGAGACGGAGACTGAAGGGGGAGAGTGAATGGAGAGAGGTGGAGGGCCTAACCGAGGAGGAGCGAAGCTACGACGGAGCAGAGGGCGGCATATCGTGTCTTCATCGACCGCACATAACGACCATACTGAAGGAGGAAGAGGACGAGATCAGTGCGCAGTGGACGGAGAGTGGTCGGAGCTGGTTGCAAAAACGTCGAAACTGCACGAGCAAGGAAACGAGAAAAGGGGAGGATGGCAGAGGAATGAACGTTGAGAGATCAAAGGGAAGGCAGTGGAAGGCATGACGGATTAGAGACGGATCCCCTCAAAGGGAAAGGCGCGTAAATCAAGCGAGATCCTACCGAGATTGTCCATCTCCGCACGATAAATTTGGCTACCGATTGGGACGAAAGTGGTCAGTGGCCTATGCACGGTCACAAACTTTATTTACCTTTGCAATAACTATCTCAAAGTGCAAGCGAACCGAGCGAATTGTCGCCTGAAAGTGCGAGTGAGATTGATACGAAAGGGAGATGTAAGCCATGGGGGAGGAAGAGATGGATCTCGAGAGTGCATCGATTAGAGACGAGTTCGTAGGTGATAGGGATAATGGGGAAGATCTCATCCCCACTACTGGCATAATATTTGTATTAAACTTTTTCAGCATGCTTCTTTTGGCTTCTCTTTGTTTTTTTCAGAATCATAGTTTCTCAGCCGATATTTTATTTTATCATAGTGTCTCGTCTCGCCTTCATACGAATGCTCTAGCTCATGTCAGAAGAACTACATGAGCAGAAGAAAACTACATGAGCACGTAACCGTCACAAATCTCTGGAAGAAATCTGACACATAGAACACTCGGGTGCTAAAACTTACTTTGTTTAGCGGAACCTAAAAATCTATTTCACGGTCACTCCAAAATCGGATTCCGTGAAATCCATGTGCTGACAATTCAAAAACATTCCCCATCCATTCACGATCATTTTGGGGGGCATTTTTAACTTCATTAGTGGATTTCGCACGTTCTTGTGTAAATGCAGTACTGGTCACGTACGTTGACAGGTTTTCCTGTTTCCCTGATTGCGCCCCATGTATAAAAATATGAATTCGGCTTTTTCAGAAAATGTGGGGACTGACGTTTAACGAGGAGCGCGACGACGCAGAGGACGGCGCGACCTTTGACGTTAAAACCGTCGAGGGACCCGTCACGGCCAACTTCACCTTTCCCCAGCCTCCCCTCGGCATCCAGGTTTGGCTTTCCCCCGATACTTGCATTTCGACTCACATCTAAATTCCTTTTGAGATTTCGAAACAGCAGAATATAATTATTCATTACAGGCGAAGAGCTTTGTCGACATGCACTTCGGCCCCCACTCCGCTGCCAAATCCCTTCAGTTCCGAAAGGTTCGTTTTCTTCATGCTCCTCCAAACTTCATTATCGTCTCGAAAAAAATCGTTGATTTTAGGGAACAACAACGCTCGCTTTCATCTACGAGCCACTCACAGAACAGGTAATCATTTCTATCACGGCTCGAATTATTAAATCTGATACGATGTGTTTTTACATCAAGAATCCTGGTCCTGATTCAGATTAATTTTTCTCGCAATTTATTTTTTTAAAAATTTAAATGATTGTTTCTTTAGGACGAGGGTGGTATCATCATCGCCGTCGATTCGCGTGCCAGTGCCGGAGAGTACATCTGTGAGTCGTTTCTTTTTTCCCTTCTATGTTGCTGACTTTCAGCTTCCAAGTCCGTTATGAAGATTCTCGACGTCGGCGAGCGCATGGTGGCGACCATGGCCGGTTGGATATTTTTTTAATATTAGGGAAAAATATTGTTAGCATATATGCCTTTTTCTATTACCTTCCATGCAGGTGGTGCCGCTGATTGCCAGTTCTGGTGCCGCGTCGTCCACAAATACTGCTCGTACGTGCTTGCGAATTATTGCTTTTCACGCCGTTCTTATGGAAGACCATTTTGGCATAATTGAAAATCATTATTCAATGCGTTCGAATTGCACTTTACTTTAAATCTTTCCAGCCTCTTCGAACTGCGCGAACGCACGAACATCACGGTGGCGGCGGCTTCCAAGTATTTCGCCAACGTACTCTACGGATACAAGGGGCAGGGACTCTCCGTGGTACGCCACACTCTTCAGTTGCCTCTTTGATCCGGAAAACGCATTTCTTCGCTGCAGGGATCGATGGTGGCAGGATACGACAAGCGCGGCCCCCAGATTTTCATGGTCAACTCCGAAGGCGACCGCACTCCCCTCAAACTTTGCTCCGTCGGATCCGGATCTCTCAACGCATACGGTATGTTGCATGCGATGCCAAACAGTGATATTTATTTTGAATAAATATATTTGCATTAAAATTTATTACAAAATGGTTGAAATCGAACTGTTAGGTATCCTGGACACATTCTACAAGCCGAAGATGAGCGACGAGGAAGCGCGCAAACTGGGCAGGCGAGCGATTATGCACGCCACTTTCCGTGATGCCGGATCCGGAGGAGTCTGCAACAGTGAGTGGCTCGCGAATTGTTTTCGAAATATGAAGCATACTTAATTTTTGCAAGAAATAAAACCCTTGAAATGATGTTCCATGCCTATAATTCTTCCAACTGCAGTGGTTCACATCACGCCGACGAAGAAGATCCGCTACCCGGGCGTCGACGTCTCCAAGCTGTGGTACGAATTCGCCGACGAGATCGGCCGCGACATCGTCTACGAACCCCGCGACGACTAAGAGATGCGAAGGACGCGAGTTCCGCCTCTTTCCCACAACGGATAAATCTGCTTCGCGTAAAAGATATTTATTTATATCCGTTTGTCCACGTATTTATCAACCTCGAATGAAAGTTCACTGATAAATTATTCAATAATGTTTATTTGCCGCGCATCGCTGTGTTCTGCATGCACATGCATCCAGTAGTTCATTGCTCCCAGTTACCTGCTATTTAGCTAACGGAAGTGTCCAATGGTGGTTTCTATCAGGTAGTGCGGTCATGGCCGATACGGCGACAGCGGAGGAGACCTACTGGCACATTGTACGTGTCGTGTAGTGGAAAGTTTTATATACCTATATCTTTAAATGGGGTAGTTTATTCTTGCCACAAGATCATTCGAATGGCCCATTTCAACATCGTTTCATTTCAGCGAGAGTTATTCCCGGATACATCTCCTCGATGGATTCGCGAGCAAGCCGAACAGGGCAAGGATTCGAATGTATACTTTCCGCTAGTTTCTGTGGTAAGTGCACTCCTACAGGAACTGAGCGAGATGATTCTCGACGGTGAGGCGCCAGCGAAGGACGAGGCCGAGAAGGAGGAGGACAGGAAATTGGCCGATGCCATTTCACAGCCCGACGAGGTGATGGAGGAGGATTCGTTCGCTCTTCTACGTGGTCGAGCTGGCTCCTTCCTCCCGGGGGCGCTTCCTCCTGCTCCTATTCGCACCAACTTTCAGGTAACTAATAATATCGATAATGATAAAAGGAAGAGTCCGTAAAATTTACACAAAAAAATGTAATCCGTGGAGAAACGTCCTCTAATGAACGATCACTGCAGCCTCGTCCCGTGGTCGTCGCCACAGTATCCGTCGTCTCGCCCGCCTCTGCACCCAACGTCGGAAAGCACTCCATTCGTTTATTTACTCACGCATGGTCAAGCGTCCGGTGGTGTGTTTCAGTTTCCGATCGTGTTTCAGTTTGCGATCGTAATCAAAATTGACTGCGTATATGAGAGAGTACCGAAAAAAGAGGTGAAAAAGAGAGAAACAGTTGCGAGATAGTTTTGCGTAATGCAGTAGACGCCAGACGGCTAGGTGCTGTATCAGCGCCACAGCAGCTAAAAATTTTGAGCGCGAATTTAAAATTTTGGAGAAGGCAGAATCTCGCCCACACTCAAAACTACCGTACGCTGTTTCACACCACCGGAATCGCTGTTCCTGCCTGACCATGCGTGTTTACTTGCCTTGAAAATAGGGCCACCGATCAACACGATCAACATTTATCAAATTCCTTCAGCTGACGAGCATCATGCACAGCTTCCCTACCGATCGTCCGTCTTTTTCTTGCATGGAAGTCGTTGAAGATATTCCCGATATTCGCGATGAGCCCGAAAGGCCGCCCCGGAACATGGTGGGTTCTTTCGGTGTAATGATCATCTACAAATGCTATTATTTCCAGCCATGTTCGGTGTGCGGTTCTTCGAGGGAAATACCCAAGGAGGCTGCGCTGTGTCATCCGAAAGGCTGCGACCCCGACGGAGGTACGAATAATTCAAGTTATTCAGCCATATTAACTGGCTTTAAAGTATTAGCTCATTTGAACGAAGACGTTATTGCATGTTATTGCAGAATCCCACTGCATCTGCAATAGCTGCATAAACATGCGCTGCCTGCGGAACAAAATCAAGGTACGTCGCAGACATTGAACGATTTCCAACTTCGCTGCCTCATTGTCAGATCCTTGACGACAAGTCTGCTCTCCGGTGCCTGGCGAAGAAATGCGCCCGCGTCATTGACAGAAGTAAGTTCACGAACGGAATTGGTCGTGGGACACGATGCAACATTGCTTTCAATCAATTATGTTGTTCAGACGACCTTATCGACATGGGAAAAGGTTCCCTTGCTGGGACGATTTTCGGCGTCAACGACGGTCAGATGCATTTGCTACAAGATTAGCACAATTACTTTCAGTTCCTCTCTCGACGCCTCGCACGTTGGCAGAGAAGTTGAAGGACATGCGACACACGTGGGAAGAGCCGCCACTTACGGTAGAAAGGGATGAGGAAACAACACGAACTGCTCTTACAGGCCGCCGAGCGAGAACAGTACTCGACTATTCTGCAGTATCAAGATGAAGAGCGCTACTCCGAAATCGTGCGATTTTCCAGTTGTGGCTGAATAATTTGATATTTACAGGCCGCCCTGCTGCCGACCGTCGCCCATGATTGGCTGCTGCAGCACGCAGGATACGGAACGGATGTATTGGCAGAGCATTGGAATTGCAACTTCGTTTTCTTCCAGGCACTCCTCGAGGAGAAAGAGAAGCAGGGTATGCAGGTGCCGCAGAGGAAGAGAAAACGGACCGATGGAAAAGGAGTCACGTCCCTCGTAGAGGTTTCGAGATTGTTGGAGTTGTCCACAATAATCGATACTTTCAGGAGGCCTTCAGGTCGCAGCGCACATTCGACTGTAGTATCTGCTTCGAGATCGTTCCTCTACACGCCGCCATTCATTGCTCCTACGTTGGCGGATTGGATGGAGATGTTTCTGGTACACGTTCTATGGATTTCAATATTAGCATTCCCTTACAGACCTCCATTCCTTCTGCCATAAGTGTGTGGTGGGACATGCTCAAGCGTGCACGGAGCAGTACGTAAGGATACCCATTCTCATTCACTACCTATCCCTCTCTTTTCAGGTGATCCACTCGACGGGAGAAGGCATCAAATGCATGGAGACGGACTGCAAGAACGTCCTTCTACTCGGTCAGTTATTGTATGTATGAATTGTTCATCCGATGATCTTCAGCCCACATCGAACAAGTCATACCAGCGGACGTCAGGCTGCAACTGGATCCGCGCATTAATGAAGCTGCTATTCGATCGGCTGCCGTCGAAAACTTCGAGAAGTATTTATTACTAGCAGAGGCTTCAAAGTAACTTCCAAATGTATTATCAGATGCCAACGCTGTGACTGGGGTGCCATCATGGAGCTCTCGAAGGAGGACGCTTCCGTCTTCAAGTGTGACAATTGCCAATTCCAGTACTGCCGGTGCGGTTGCTAGCTTCGTTGTTTCGAAAACTTGTTTGCTGTCGTCAAGCTTTATTCATTCATAATTACGATTTCAATTTGTAGCCTCTGCGATCGGGAGTATAACAAGTACCACGCCGGAAAGACCTGCGAAGAACTCGACCCCGAAGCGATGCGAAAGTCTGTTTCATTTTTCCTCGAGGTCTATGTGGGCCACCTTCAGGAAGATGGAAGAGAAACTGACGACGACGGTCATGAAGAAATGCCCTAATTGCCATAGGGGATACGAGAAGGTAAATTATTATTTTTCATCTTTTTGAAATCTAACAAGGATTAAAAGTAAGAAATGCTGCCCAAAGATGCAGTATCTTCACGATAAAAATAACCATTAGAATGAGTTTTCGAGAATCTGGCCGGTGCCCTTAATGATAAATTGGTTGCAGACCCACGGCTGCAACAAGATCGAGTGCCCGAGCTGCCACACGCTCTCCTGCTTCGTGTGCGGAATGCAGATCAATGGCTACGAACACTTCACCCAGTTCGTTTCATCTCATTGTTGTACGCTGGGAAGAAATGGGTAGGATGCACATCAAAATATTTTTCTGCAACTTTTAAAACCTTTAGAATGACATTAGCGCTAAAATATTATGTTTGTTGACAGATCTCCGACTATCGCAGGCGAAGTTATTTTAGAATAGCGGCTTCAAAGTATTTGACTTATTTTGTAGAACTGGCTGCCCCCAGAACGACGACGGCAGAACGACGGTGGCCACGGAGCAGCGCAGACAGCAGACACTACAGCAGGGCATCAACACCGCTGATCGTCAGTATTATCGGACTATTTATGATAGTTGAAGACACTATTCAATCAATTATCATGAAGTAATACAGTTGGCTAACCCCCCTGCACTACGGGGATCTCTGGAGATCCCCACGACCCATCGTGGCCTGGGCTGACGACTAGCTCTCTTTTTGAGCAGGAAGACTGTGTTCTATAGAACAGATTGCTTTCTTTGCAGTTTACACCTCGCCCTCATGGCTTTAGAAAACGGATATCCCGTAAATCATAATTTTGAAATTTCGCTGCAAGACGTATACCCTGAATCAGGCCTGAAAGTGGAAAGTGTGCGGCGGATCGATTAATACTGTTTGGCGGCCTGATTCAGGGTATTGGTCTCGCAGCGAAACTTCAAAATTATGCTTTACGGAATTCTCGTTTGCTGAAGCTGTGACGGCGAGTGATGAATTGCGATAAAGCAATAACTGAAATCGCTAGCTTCAAATCCCAGGCCACGATGGGTCATGGTGATTTTCGGGGAACCCCGGAGATCCCCGTAGTGCAGGTCGATAAGCCACTGCATCAGTAACGTTTATTATGTTCCTCCAGTACCCCTCCCTGCTTATCTTATTGTAAATAATCAGCTTCCTTGCAGCGGAAGTGGCGAGGGCCTTCGAAGGACTCCGCTGATTCGTCTTCGACTCATCCCCCTCCCTCCCTCGCCGTGCTGGGTACACTTTTCCTTTTTGCCATCCATAGTGATCTCTAGTCTTCCTTTTATTGACGACGCTAGGACGTATCACGGTATTCATTACCTACGCGTATAATTTTTGTATTCATTAATTGCCAATAATTCCAATAATTGCAAACCAATAATTGCAATGTCGTGCTTTATTTTTCAAATATTCTGCCAGGCCCCCCAACGAGTCTTTGTAAATACATTTCAGCTGACATTCGATACTTGCTCAATAAAGCATCCCCGGTTTTATACAGCTACACTAAGATTCTTAGAAAAAAATTTCTCTCGTTCTCAAAGATGACGAGTGAATGATAGCATCATCGACAGGAACGCCAAATTAATATCCTAGCTCGTTCAAAGAAGGCCGCTCAGTCGTTAAAATGCCCCCACCACTGGTTCTGGTTCAGGAGTCAGCACAGCCTTGCTAACGCTGTAAATCAAAATTGAGGAAACGAATGCACGGCTTACACGTTCCCACTTCTGTGCATTACAAGGCGTAATAATTTGTGCTGGTATGATCGGATTATCGAAGTTTGTTGGAGCTGATAGGAGGGGGCTCTTTAAAGGAGCAGCCACGATGGAGTCTCTCCACTGGAAGACAATGCGCCTCGCCCTTATTCTTCCGTGTCTCTTCACCATCGTCTACTCATCTTGTAAGTTGCCTGTATTGTTGTCGTGAGCCATCGATTTCGAGGGCGACATTCTTTTCGTTCTCCGTAAATCGTATCTCTCTGGATTTGGAAGACGATGGGTTCTCGACAATGTACAATTTAGCTTGTATCTTACAGTCATTCAACGCTTCCATCTGCTTGGAAGCTCCGATTCGAATGTGGAAGAGTGCAGTGCTGTTGATCAGTTGGTAATGCTCTGCAGACGATTCGAGTTCTCCTTCTCTCCTTTAGCAAGTGAGGCATTGCCTCGAGGGATACTTCGGCGGCTTCGGGTACAACGCATCCGAGACCCTCCCGCCATACGTCCAGTTCGATATGGACACCAAGGGACTACTCGTCCAGTATGAAACAGGAGGCATCGACAGAATCTGTGGGCGAGTTCTCAGTGTATGCCCAACAACCGAAGGCGACCTTTCCAGCAACTTCCAGAGCTTCGAAGACTGTAACAAGGATTACACGAATACTACGTGTCTTTCTCGCCGCTCATTCCAGTCCATGTTCAATGTTTCGTTCGTGAGTTACGATCAAGATGGTCTTGTAAAATGAAGGAACAGGAAGAAGCCGAGCTCTACTCCGTCGACTTCCCCACGCGCGACTACGAGTGCGTCCACAAGAAAGGTTATTGCTCCGAGCGTGTGTAATTGACCAGATCCTATCGCTCCTCAGTTCTGTACGACAACTTTCCGTGCTTCAAGTCCGTCTACCAGCACGATTCTACAGGGGTTCGTCTCGATCAGTTGTGTTTTGTGAATTCGATTGAAGGTTGAGAAGTGCATTTCACGTGTCGAATCTATGATTGCCAATGGAGACAATGCGTGCATGTAAGTTGTTTTGGCGCGTTGAGATATGTTTTAGTGGTAAAGCCACCTCAAAGGGAGAATTCAAGGTCGCAGTATTTTAACCACGGAGACTAATAAGTGTTCATCAGTGCGATGAACGAGTATGTGGCCTGTACGGCACCTCTCTACGGCGCCTGTGGCAACAGTGAACTACGGCCGTGAGCTATTCGAATATTTGTCGTTGACTCCTTTCGACTCTTCAGATACGTCTGCACTGTCCTTCAGATGGGCGTCCCTCCTGGATACTGCACGGGGAAGATGCCCGACTGCAATTCTTCCCCCGAGACTCTCCCAGTTCTTCCCCTCACTCTGGCCTCCGTTGTTGCTATGCTACTGAAATAGAGGCCAATGTGTGTTTTTCTTAGTCCCATGACATGGCCTTGGCATCGACGTCATTTGCTAGCAGTGCAAGTTTTGTACCTATTGCTGAAGGTCCTCCATTCGATCTCTTGTCGAGAAACTATTAGGTTGTATAGCATAGCTATTCAGTAGCTCAATCTCGGCAGAGAAGTACTGCAAGTGGCTCAATCTTTCAAGAAATCGAATCCTGCTTTCATCGCAACTACTGTAGCTCTAACGCGTGACGACAGGGTCGTAGAGTGCTGCGAGAGCGAACGCGGCGAGAGGCCGTCCGGTTTTTACATTGATAAAAACACTCTCGCAGAGGCGGCTTATCACGACAGCAATCCCCTCGTGGACAATCATCATTCTGAACTGGCGGGCATCTCTGCGTCTTCGCCCTTCTCACTGTTGTTCTTTCCCTCGTCGCCCGCTCGTAAACATCTCAATCGATCCCCCGTGCACAGGGACGGCGACAACAAGCGAGAGGAGTTCCTCCTGTTCCTCTTTCGATGCCCTCTTTGATGCTCCCGTCGACTGTCGCTCGGACAAGCAGAGCGTGCATTTCGGCCGAGTTCTGTGAGCATCCTTATCGGTTGTCCTCTAATTCAGGAGAATAAGCACGTGACGGACAGACCCACGCCCCTTAGCGTATACTATGGTTAGAGAATAGAGAACCACCGTTGATATGCAGCCGTCGCCGGAAGCCTCCTTCACATCGCACAGCTAAAGAAGGAGTGCAAGGGAGTCAGCGTGCGGCGGGAGAACGAACGATGCCTCCGGGTCGTACCTGGTTAGTCCACCACTACCTTCCATCCCCCCACGTCTTCAGGTTCCGCAACGAGGAACAACCAATGGCTGACTCTCCGTAATCCCATCGCCCACAAGGACATTATCCTCTGCTTCACTCAGGGATTCCACGGGTGCTCCATTCGAGTACGAGACTATTCATGGCCTCCTCAAGATACCCCTTCGTCTAGGTCTTCAGCAAAGCGACGTCGACCTGGACGTCTTCGATGCAGATTTCAGAGTCCGAATGCTACGGAGAGATGCATGTTCTCAATGGTGAGCACTTTCTAGTCGAATCAATATTCCATCTACTCAGATGACACGCTCGTAATCTTCTTCTACCAAACAGTCCTTTATCTGACAACCATCGTTGCGAAAGACAATTTCTCCGAGTTCATATCGGCCAAGGTTCGGCCAGACAGTGGCTCTTTGACCACACGTATTCAGACTACAATGCTGCACAACTCTCTCCCACGTGCTTGTGCGACAGTTTTCGACAGTTCTTCTTCGGCCTTCTACCAATTGCTTCATCGAGACGCCGAAATTTATCTCCGTATCTGGAAGCTGTCGAGTGACGGATTTGAATTCACTCATCGAGAAATTGA
The DNA here is from genome assembly GCA_014805385.1 of Levipalatum texanum. NCBI lineage: Eukaryota > Metazoa > Nematoda > Chromadorea > Rhabditida > Diplogasteridae > Levipalatum > Levipalatum texanum. The sequence continues at coordinate 30,386 of JACMIG010000303.1, forward strand.
GCTCTCCAAGGATAATGAGTGCCTGCATGGTCTGTTTGACATGTACTTTCTTTATTCATTTATTTCAGGCTTTTCCGATGACGATGGGGTGTACTTTGCTGAAGGTCCCCTGTGCGTGGGCCAAATGATTTGCTACGATAAAAGGAGTGGAGAACTGACGAGGAAAGTGTTCAATCGACCGTATGAGAGCAGACTGACTCGAGTGAGTTGAATAGTCCTGAACAACATTCGCGAAGGATCTTGAGGCATTCCAAATTGACACTGATGGCAGTTGGAGCAACGCGCTCGTGTCCTTCGTGGACTCATTATGGAAGTGCAATTACAAGACAGGAGAGGCCACGTTCGCCTGCTGGCTCAAGTCTGCCCATGCATGGAAAGACGTTCGTTTCAACTGTCCACCCATCGATAGACCCCATTTTACAGGCCCACACTCACGTACAAAAATACGAAGACTCTGTCCTGACTGCGATCACCACGTTTTCGTGTCACTACCAGCTGGAGCAACTTTATTTAAAAGTGTCAATGTAGATGATCTCATTTCAAAGAGCCTTTGAAGGTCCCTCGCCTACAGGAAATTGCTCTTGCCATGGTCTCTAGAATTCTTCCTCCTCAATTGAGGTTGGAGTTTAGAAGGAGTTCAGAGTTTACCAACACGACATGTTTTCAGGAAATCAGCGACGATCGCCCGATGCAATAGTGGAGAGAAGCTTATTCGTCGGATCTTTGAGAGTTCCGAAGAATAAATGGGCCTTTGTATACATCATTTGTTCGTGGTCTGACAATGAGCAGAGTGCGATCAGATTGTTCGCTCGTTGTGCGGGAGGGAGGAGGAGGCCATTTCCCTCCCTCCTCTCCTCCTCCTCCCCCTCCCTTTTCCTCTCTCCTTCTCTCTCGACAGCTGCTTTGTATCTCAAAGAGTGGAGCCTACGTGAGCACTGAAACAATCCTGACTTTCTTGTTAAAGAGTTTGCCTACCACAATATTTACCAAACGTATCGTTGAAATTCCAGTTGTACGTGAAGATCGTATTGTTCCCCTTTCCATTGGCTGAGTTGTCTCTCAATGGCGACTGAGACATGGGCAGGCTCGAGAGTCAAGATGCGGACTAACGCAATCAGATGCACCTGCAACAACTCCAAACTACAACTGTTTCATCGGTAGATCATCGTGTTTCCTCGCTCACGAGAATCGGCGCACTTCGATCAGTTTGTTCTCTTTTGTGTCTTCCCACAGGGATTGCCCCATGGGCTGTTCCCCCCTGCACTTTGGCCATGTTCTCTGCCCCCCCTCCCTCCCGCTGTAATCGACTCCGATTTGTAGTCCGTAGCTACGAACGAAGTGCCCGGTATAAAAGGTCGCCTCCCTTCGACTCGACCACAGTTCAACGATGGGTGGCAGCACGGAGAAGTCTCGTGGAGTCTGTCTCTTCGGCGTTCGCTTCGCCCCCTTCAACGTCCCGCTGGAGAGGAGGATACAGACACTCGGTGAGAGACTTTGAGACCTTGGCTTGTCTAGAATAGTCCTTACAGGAGTCCTCATCCAGTTCTTCGTCATGTTCGTCCTTCCGATCGCTACGACGTTCTTCTTCCTCCTCTCTGCCCTCATCTGCCCTCCACTCTTCCTCGGCTACGCCTTCTGGCTGTGGAGGGATTGGGACTCGCCCAGGAAAGGTCTGTCTTGAAGGACTTCACTGTCAACTGCTCTTATTTACAGGCGGCTACCCCTCCCAATGGTTCCGTAACCTTCGACTCCACAAGTGGTTCTGCGACTATTTCCCCATGAAACTGCACGCTACCGCGGATCTACCGACTGACAAGGTATGCGTGGGAAATATAGATGAGGATACTCCGCTTTTCTGGGAAATACCGTGTATCAGACTTGAAATTAGGGTAGATCAATTTTGAAAGACCTGCATTTCCCAGTAGGAGAAACTCCGCAGCGTTTTGTCCCTCGACAATATACGATAGACTTTCTCATGGAATGAATGTTCAGAACTACCTGATCGGCATCCACCCCCATGGCATCGTCGCCCACTCCGGCTACCAGTTCATGTCCAACGCCACTGGAATCAACGACCGATTCCCTGGCATCCGATTCCACATCGCTACTCTGGTAAGGGCTCGCTTCCTCTGTTTATTGTCGGGAACCATATGGTTGTGATGGCTGACACTGTGTTTAGCGAGCGACCTTTTCTGTATCATCTGTACAATGTAGCTGTATTTCGAAATTAGAAACCCCTAAAATCGATTGCAGGTGGCCAACTTCCTGACTCCCCTCCGCCGCGAGTGGCTCCTCCTCCACGGAATGATCAACTGTTCCAAGGAATCGCTGCTGTGAGTGGACTCCATGTCTTCAAAGGATTCCTTTTATCTTCAAGGAAAATAATTTCTCAGTTTTTCCTTGCAGCCACGTGCTCGGAGGCGATGGCCGTGGGGAGGTTGCCATCCTCGTTGTGGGAGGGGCCGAGGAGGCACTCGATGCCCATCCCGGAAGGCACCGCCTCACTCTCGTCGGCAGGAAGGTCACCCTACCCCTCTTGACTCCTTCTGAATGGGGATCTCCAGGGCTTCGTCAAGATCGCCCTCCAGACGGGGGCTCAGCTCGTGCCCTGCTTTGCATTCGGAGAGAACGACTGCTACGAACAGGCTGAGCTGCCAAAGGCAAGGACCTCGATATATTGATTGAATGGGAGTCGAATTGAGGAGGGACTGGGCCGCATGTTCCAACGCGCCTGGAAGCGCCTGACCACCTTCACGTGGCCCGCCTACCATGGACGAGGAGTCTTCAACTACTCGTTCGGCATTCTGCCGTTCAGGTAGGATTGGATTCTTGAAGACCCTCGTAATCGACGTGTTCAGGGCCGAGCTCAACACTGTTCTCGGCGCCCCGATTGACGTGGAGAAAACGGAGAATCCGACGCAGGAGCAGGTTCACTATTAACTGAATATTCAGTCAAAGATATTTTGCAGATCGATTCCCTCCACTCTCTGTACGTGGACAGGCTGACGGATCTGTACGAGACGCACAAGGAACGATTCGGAGTCGCCAAAGACAACAAACTGGTTATTCAGTGATTCGTTTATCGTTGACATTATCCATGACAATTTATGATACGAGTACTTGAGTTGGTGCATAAATATATTTGCGAGTATCACCCTTCAAATCCAGAGAAAACCACATCTAAAATTTTTGCGATAGCATTGACACAGGCTTCTCCGTTGAATTCCGCAGCAAATGAGCTCTAGAACAGAGCAAATTGACAGATGAAAAAAGGAATGAAAGACCTGTTGAAGGCCCTCGAGAGATGAGGAATCAACCGACACTGCATCGACGAATGAATGTGTCTCTTTTCTCCCTTGACTGCTCTGACCCTGAATACTCGGATTAGAACAGAAACGTGAATGGCTATGTACAAGTGCGTTCTTGATTGCATCAATTGTCAGATACATTAGTTCTCTTCCATGCTTGATTTGCTTCCATGTCTTGAACACTTCTTCGCATCTCTTGACGATATCCTGCAGTACTGTAAATGCAAGCTGAACAAGGTAAGTTTCCACCTCAATATCATTCTCCCGTCGCACTTGCGACATCCATGAAAGAGGAAGCAACACACCGTCGATGTATCGCTGAACATTAGTTTGCGGGGGTTACTGTGTGAGGAATAAGGGATCTAAAATAACCTCGATGGCAGCCTTCTTCATGGACTTTCCATGCTTGATCAGTGCATGGATGCAGGCGAGAAATACGAAGACGTAGTGGTCAATGACATTCTGTCTAGCGACGTTTAGACCAGTGAAGATTTTGTCCTGAAACATTTTCCTAACAAAAACATCTGAGAAGTCGTTCACGTTTCCGAATTCGTGGCAACCAAACATCGTCGTCGTATTTTGTGCAAGTAGACGCATGCTGAAACAGTTCCCTTCAGATGAGTTCCAGGGCTCGCTCACGTTCTCTCCATGTCTTCTGTAGAAGAGTACGTCGTTTCCAGGAAGTTTGCCACGCTGAAATCAACGAAGTAAGTTTCCTTTCATTCCTTTTGACCCGTTATTCTTCGATGGCTGCACTATTTCATGAATTGCGTTCATGCTCTGCATAAAGTTGAGCGCAATCTCGTAGCGATAGTAGAACACCTGAAGATGAGGATAGACTTTTCACAGTTGTAATTTTTACCGTTTCCAGCGACGGCTGATAGTATCCTCGAGCGTCCAGAATACTTTCAGCAGCTTCCACGAGGTACTCATTGGTGGAATGGTAGGCCTGATGTTGATTTTATGGTCGGTTAAAGAAGTAATAAACGAACGATGGATCGCAACACGGCTCGTGCGAGTGTGGATCCGGAGACTTGAAGACCACAAAGATGAGCAAAGGAAAGGGCATTGCTGAATGGTCTAAAGAAAGAATCACACGCGAGCACCTGCAAGTCATCGGCAAGCTTCGAGCCGCGAAATGAATAATACACGAAATGATCTTTGGAGCTTCCTCCATGCTTTCTACTTGTAAGTGTTGGCTGAAATTGAACGTGTCCAAAGCAATTGGAGAACCAAACAGCAGAGTTCGAATGTGCGGTGCGACGATTTGGTAGATCTCGCCGCTTCGGAAGTGGATAACCTGAAAAATTGCTTCCTCGATGATCAGATAGCGTTCACAACTTCCTCTTGCTGTCTGCGGAACCGTTGAAAGAGGTACGTCCCCATCTTCTGGATCTGTAGAATGGGCTATTTCAAAGAGAGGATCATCCCTGCCTCATTCTTGAATTGATCCTCAGCACTGGCATCGACCACCCTCGGATAGGATCTGAGATCGGAGAATTCCCAGGCCTGCAATACATACAGTCAAGGAAAACTTTGTTCTGGATAATACATCCTGCATTTGCATTTCCGTGAAGATGATGTGCGGCTCCGATGTTACATTGTCGGCAATCCTGTCAGCCTTCGATGCATACCAGTCGTCGAATACATAGCTCGGTGTTGGCTTGTTTGGAATGCAAGGAAGCCGATTCTTGGTGCCATCATCGGCCACAAGAGGAAGCATGTCCCGTAGCATGTCAGTGATGGACCATGTCTTCGCATTTTCCACTTGATCGTAAGTTAGAATATCCTCCTTGGCCAGAGATGGTCTTTTCACATCTTTCCATCCTTCGATCTGAAGCTTGAGATTTGAATTGTTGCATTCGTGCTTTTGGATGCATCCAACGTCTGATAATGAATACTTACATTCGTTCCATTGTTCACAAGAGTCTTTTCGTCTTCAGTCTTCTTCCTCGTTAGTACGGGCGTAGCTGCTGACGCCTTTAACATTTTCTTTGCGCTTACAAGACAAAGGGTAGGGAAATACATTGGATTCCACGAGTTTCCTCAGATCTTGAGGGAGACGAGAACGAATTTCTTCAATACTTCGAGGTTCTCTACCATCTGCTGAAAAATTATTTCAACAAGAGTTTCTTCCATGATTCTGACGGGAATCCTTTTTGACGAAGAGAAGACAGTAAGCAGAAGCCTTGTCCGCGTCGCCCCCTGAATGAATGGGATATTGTCGAGAACCAAAGAATAGCATTATGGGATTGACTTTTATTGTCGTTTTAAAATTAGATGCGCGTGATTGTTTTATTTCATTAGTTGTGCTATATACGTTTGGTTTTTTTACCGTAAGCTGTTTCCTCGATGGAACTCCAGTACTCCTCATAGACACGAGAATCGTCAATGCAGAACCAGCCAGTGGCTGAAAGTTGAAATTATTTGCCATTTTATGTATACCAACTGACTCGACTGATCGCTCCTGACATACACAAAGTAGTGTCCTTCAGTAGCTTCTCGACCGCGGTGTATAACAACTGCTTGGAGGCTGTTGAAAGTTCTATTCTGTGGATTGGATGGTCACTGACTCATATCCATGATTCATGTACAGTATCGCACAAAAGTATTGAGACACTTTTTCGTCTCCTCATATCTTGCGATAGAAAGGTCGAATCTGGACGGGAAAAAACGCATTTTGTAGCTGAAGTTCTCGCGATGACGGCTAAGTAAACGAAATTTCCGATTTCGGAGGTCTAAGCATCGATATTTGCGTTGCACCAAAACGGAAAATGACCAT
>JACMIG010000304.1:0-36460 GCA_014805385.1 Levipalatum texanum
TTTAGTGACGTTTCTGGAAGATTTGAGCACTTTTGGAAAAATCATGTTTTTACGTCTTTTGACACGTTTTGGTAGGCCAAAAACATGTTTTGACATGTTTTTATGAAGTTTGGGAACGATTTTGACACTTTTGGTTTTGACACTAAAAACATGTTCGGACAAATCAAAACTTGTCAAAACCTGTCAAAACACGTTAAAAATATTTTTATGATTCTTGCCACATCGTGCCGAGTCGATTGACACCCAATTTGGGCTGATTTGACCAATTCCGTAAATTCCGGTTCCGGAAAGTAGCATTTTCCGGAATCTACGGATTTCGGGAATATGCGGAATCGTCTTCCCGTGGTCGACTTACGGGGGGTAGGTCAAGGTCCCAGGGGCCCAAAGTGGCCGTATCCTATGGAAAAACGGAGCGTCTTACGACAGACTCAGGGACAGAGCTTCGGACAGACGTTGTCATTTGTTAATAAGTAGGGAATCCGGACCGTCATGATGCCAAGATCTGCTAGAGCTATCATTTGGAGAGCCGGAGGCTGGTCGAAGTGGATCGGCAATAAAACAAGTCTAATGACTATGTTACTTCAAGATCGTAAATTCGCAAAACTTCGGTAGTAGGCACGCAGTTTTAGACCTCTTGCAGAATCTTTTCGGACTTGGGCGAATAGTTCATAGTAGGGTGGGCTATTGTGGCGCACCACAGAACTTCTAACTTTCGCACGGCTGACGGTTAAAGAAACGAGAGAACAGTGGAGAGAGATCAATATCGGGCACAAGTCGGAGGTGCGAAGTTAGATGTTCTGTGGCGCCACAATAAACGAGTTTCGATATCTCGGAATATACGAGACAGTGACTTTTCGTCTTTCGAGATCTCGTTATCATGTAAATCTTTCCGAGATCTCGAAATGATTCCGAGTCCATTCCGAGACTTTTCTTCCTGCGTCTCTTCTTTTTCTCAGTCTCTCGCCCTTTGACTCGTCTCGGAAAGGACTCGGAATCATTCCGAGATCTCGGAATGATTTACTTAGACGCAAATCATTCCGAGATCTCGAGTATCGGTGTCGTTTAGCCACCCCTAGTTCATAGTCTACAGAAAAGCACGGCAAGGGGAATCAAATCTACAAGTTCAAATGATTTGCGAACGCAGACTGACATAAGTAGAAGTAGCAGGTGCTTATTAAACACCTGCTAATTTTCTCTGTTTCGCTTGCCGGACGAGATAATGCACACAAGTCCAAACAGTTTCAGTCTCGTTGGTTGTTTGATCGTGGTTACAATGTGGCCAAACTCCTCGTTGCCGTGGGGGCTTGACCTCGATCGCGACTTCTTCATTACTATGACGCAATAGTAAGTTTATAGAAAAAGTATTCGAAAAGTTACCCATTCCCAGCTACGCCTACGTGCATTCGACCATTTCTCTTTTGATCGTTACACCGACCTTTTTCTACCTGATCTTGCGATATTCTCGAGAAACATCGTCCTGCAGGTATGAGTGCGCTCGCGAATGAGAATAAATCTTTTTCTGTCGGTCTTCCAAGTGTCTGGAGATATCTGGATGTGCCTGGGGTATCAACTGTATCCTCTCCTACCAGTGCCGGGATTTATCTGTAACGGATTACTCTGTCGAGCTGGCGTGAGCGGTCGCATCATGCTGGTGAAACATTTTAACCCCAAACCTCGAATAATTCAATTCGACCTATTTTAGACAGGAATGGCGATCGTGGTCATCAATGTCGTGTTCTTTTTCCTCTTTATCCTCTTTCGAATGCATCAGCAAATGTTGCGTAATAGCCACAGCAATATGCGGCTGACGGAAAGGTCCAACTAATCTTTGCTTTTACACGCCATACTACGAACGAATATTTCAGGCAACAACTTGCTTTCTGTTTTGTCTTGTACTTTATGCTAGGTTCCGATGTGCCGAACCTCGAAGAAGAGCTCAATGTAAGGAACCTAGATTTTATGATAAAAATTTGCAAAATAAAGCAACCTTCTATGATCTGGCTGAAGGAATATCCGATCGTTCAATTCTATGGACATTCGGGAGCGATGAACGAGTTTGCTAATGGTGAGCCTTTTGTATTTCTGTGTGGATTATTTCGAAGGTCATTTTTTTATAGAAATGAGGCTGCTGGCGGTATCCGTGGCGATTATCTTTCCGCTCGTTCCTTTGCAATCTTTTCACCTCATCAAGGAACTCGCCAAACAGCGGGTAATAGTTATATGTCGTCATTTTTCGTCATGATTACGACAGATCGCCATATACCAATTGCCTTCCTTCCCGAGAATCACTGGAGAACCTGCTCACAATGATATTAGCTCGATATATGGGGGTGATTGTGGCAGATGCATTCTTACGAATTGCACCTGCATCATCGATTCTCGTAATATCACGACATGTAATACTAGGAGGAAATTGTTAGCATGTATTTCTAATATATGGTTCATGGTATAGATCTTGCACATGCACCACTATTCTGTGAGGAAGTGAAAGCAGCGCATTTCAGAAGCACGTCATGACGAGGACACAGCATTTGATGGCACGGGCATGCGTGGTTCTCTTGATTCGGGTATGGCTTAAATCGGAGCAGAAGCAAGATTCCGTGTCAGTGTTGAAGCCAAATGCACGTTTGCCTGTGTCTAGTCTGGAGTTCCATAATTAGGGACCGCAACGTGATTCACAAAACTTCACCAAAATGCCCGAAATCAGGCTCATCGTTTAGCCCAGGGCTTGGCATCGATCATGCTTTTTACCGTTTCTCGATATCTCATTGCATTGTCGAAATATGACTCGAAAACTAGCGCGCATCGAGTGGAGGGAGAGGTGCCAAAAGGTCAGCCGCGACGCGGCCATTACGCGCGTTGCGGCCCGCGGGCGAAAATGATGACGTTTCACAAAAACAAACATGTCAAGCCGAATACTGCACCAAATTGTTCGATCTAATGCTCACTTTGTAGCTGAGAGAATTCTCTAGCGATATCAAGTTGGTCGAACATGCCAGAAATGTCGGGGAATTAGCCCCACCCGCATTTCTTTTCGAACATTTCGCCCGCTCGCGGGCGGAAATGACTACGCTTCACGAAAACTAAAAAGGCAAAGCGTTTACGCCATGGAACGCTTTCAAATTTTTATAGGAGTTAGATTTATGTTTTGGGAACGTAATTGGGGTGCGTCAAACATGTCTGGAATCCTCTGGAATTAGCCCCACCTCGACTTGTGGTGGAAAGTCGGGGCGAGCGAACAGGGTGCCTTCGTTATTCGCGTTCAAAACCTTGTTTATTGTTTCTTTCGGATGTTTGACGCGCCCAGGATCGATGCAGAATTGAATAAGCTCCAAAATGAGCCTTTGATCGACTTATTTGGTTCAGTATTCGCTTTGCCTTTTGAGAGAGACCACTTTCTTGCGAAATCATGTCCGCCCAAAGTGGGCGGAGCTTGCGGGCCCAATCCATAATGATAGTAATAATAGATGCTGTTCCTACTCCTTCTTTTAGAAGAAGTGGTATCAACGTTGTGCTCAAAGAAGCATCTCCCGAGAATCAGGGCAGCATTTATACAACGTTTTTGTTCGATATAAAGAAGAGAGGGCTAATATGGTTCGAAAATAGGTGTCGTAAACACCGTTATTATCAGGAGACATGTTTTTATTCGGTTTCAAAATGATCTGTACTGCAGTTCGCAGCTGCTGGTTTCCTCTTCATTCTTCCGTTGGCCCTTCTCTTTCTGGGAATGATGGGATTTCTAAACTGGATACCCTCACCGGCCTTTCCCTACGTTCGTGCTATTGCAGTGGTTAGTTGATCGTAATACGGGGATAATTGCTGTTTGTAGTGCATGTTCTACTCGCATTCGATCCCGTGCACCATTGTCTTCCTTTCCATGAACTCGACTTATCGAAGGGTAAGGCTATATTGTCGATTTCTGAAACTATGCGCATCAGGTCGTAAAGAAGTTCATATTTAAATCTCTGCGAATGGAGAGCGGCAGCAATGCAGTTCTCAGCATCGCCGATTCGTTTGTTGTGGCACCGACGATTACCGCAATGCGCAGAGAAACAACACATTCTCTAAGGAGACCGCCAACCAGTTAAAATTGAATAGTATCAATATTCTTGTCAATAAAAGCATTGGAGATGTGCAGAAATGCTAGCAAGTTGAACGGATTAGTGTTTGAAACAGAGGAAATTTTACATACGAAGAAATATGTCCATGCTTCTTTATTTCAGACGTTTGTAATGTGTCTGCTTTTCTTGCCAGGAGGAACGATTTATAATAGAGCAGAATTTCTGTTTGGAACAAAAACAATTTTTTTGCAATGCCTATGTTTGAGCGAGTGTGCGGTTTGCCCAAGTGGTGCGGAGTCAAGGTGTCGGGCCTTGATTTCAGAGGTTCGTGGTTTCAAAAAAAGATATATCGATTTAGATGGTTTCATCATCGGAAAAAACGCATGAAAGGTATCAAATTGCTCGTCTTGATGAGAAGATTCCGATACACACAAAATCTCAAATTCGAAAGTTGCAGCCAGACCCTCTTTAACTCACGAGTCCCTTGACTTTTCATGCAATTCGCCCTCTCTCTCTACTCTTCAACCCCAGCACAACTCTCCCTCCTCGCCGAACTACCAATACAGGCAAATCTGCCTACGACCGCCCATGGCGAGACCACAACAGAGGCAGGGGATGGGGGCAGGGGGAGGGCTGATCAGGGCCCTGCATGGCCCTTCAGTATCGATCAGTCCCTCGTTGTTGATCGGAAAGTCCTCTGAATCGTCCCTCTCTCGATGGTGGGAGTGTTTATTCAGTTTCGGGACTGAAAGGACCCCTTCCCTCACGGGAGATCGTGACTGTTCCCGTCTCCCTTTTCCCTCTCTTGTCTCCCTCTCGGTAGCAAGCACACACTGTAGACAGCGCCCACTCCAGTCGGGGGAGAATTCGTAGGGGGAGACCGATGGTCGATCGCTCCCAGTCCCCCCGTTGGGTGATCTCTCCCCTCACCCCTCCTCCACCCCCCACCCAAAGACTCTCCCTGATAGTCTACTCGTGGCCGAAATCAGGTTATCATAGGGTGGATCAGTAGCCTTCGTCTGTCCTTCCCTTCTCTCTCTCCTGTTGTGGCCCCATTCCTTCTCCCTTCTCCCGTCCCCGCCCTCCCGCACCAGCAGGTCTCTTTGTTTCGTGTTGGCGGGGGTGCCGTTGGTACCAGTATACAGTCCGATGGATGGGCTGTTTAGTCCCCTTCCCTTCCCCTCCGACGTCTCGATGGGGGAAAATCGGGGGCTGATTCAGCGAGGAGCGGGCCTCCCCTCTCATTCCTGCTTCTGGACCGTCTCCCATTCACTCCTCCTCCCGTTCCCCCATGATTGGCCTGAGAAACTCCGACTCGAGTATCGATCAGGAGTCATGGGGGAGAGAGAAAGGGCGACGGACCGGAGGATAGTCCCCTTCCCCCTCCCCGCCCGACAGGAGAGAGTGTCCTTCAGGCCCATTGATCTTCCCTTGATAGGGCCCATCACTGTCCCTCTTTCTCTTCTCCTCTCTCTCTCCTTCTTTCTCCTCCCCCTCGTGGCCTACCTGGTCCTTCATGGAGGAAGGACTTGACCTTATCTCCCTCCCTCCAATTGCCTCAGTCACCCTACCTGTGCCCCTTTCCGCTCCCCTCCACTCGGTCTCATATCCTCTCTGTGTATGAGAGAGACCGTGGTGGCAGAGCCGGTTCTTGTCTATCCAGTTCCTCACCGTACCCTCCACCCAACTCCCCACTCTACGATGCATTCACCACGCCATTGGCCCTTCCACCCAGCCTTGGCCTCCCCCTCCTTCCCCTCTGAGGTCTCCAGGACCTCCCCGCCTTTGATCCATCTCGGATCAGTCCCGATCAGTCCCCCCATAGTTGAGTCCTAATAGATAGAGTCCTCCCCGTCCCCTCACCCCTCTCATCCCTCTTCTTCTTAGCTTGTTGTGGGTGAATAGTGATTGTGAGGCCACATCGATTCAGTGCCGAGTTACGCGAACTGTCTCTGCTGGGGTCGGGAGTGGAGGGGACAGGGGGGAATGTCCCCCTATCAGTAGTCACTGACTGTCTTCTCTCGTGACCTACTCTCATCAATTGATCACTCCTCCGGTAGGAGATCTCAACTCGAGTCTACCCCCTCCCCCTCCTACCGTACTCCCTTGCAGGTCCTCATCATCGGGTATGACAATGCAGGACGACTACCATACGAGCCTACTGCAGATGGTGACGGAGCGACTCGACGAGGTGCCCCTCTACTCCGCCATTGCATTTAGCGAGCTGCTCATTACGTAATGTATTAGATGTCCAATGGGAGGGGCGCAGCCTGGTTATCATGGGAGTGGAAGAGGCCCCCTCCTCCCGTGGCCTTGACGGATCTCGAAGGAGAACTTGACTGTCCCGCCTCGATTACACAGTGCTGCTGATTCTCCTCAGGAATGGTCCTTTTTGCTGGAAGGCGCCCCTCCCCTTCCCCCACCCCCTATTGTCACCCAAACAATTCTAATTTCCCGTTCCGCGACACCGGTTATCTCCATAGCCGTTTATGTATCTCCGGTACAAAAAGATCTACCAAGCTGAAATTTGGCATGCTGATTGGACCGGATTCCAACCGAAACGTGCAAAATTTCCGCTTCGTAGCTCTCGTTGTTCCGGAGATACAGGAAGCTGACATTTAGCCTCCCGATCGATAAGTTAGAATTTCTCTGGCGCTTGACAATACCAACTCCACCCCTCCTCTACGATGACTTTCCGCAGCTCTGCCTCAAATTGTAGAGACATCGGGCGGAGAGAAGGGCCAGTTGTATTGAAGACGCCCGCCTGCACAGGAGAGAAGAGACAAATACTGCCCAGTACTACCGTTGTCGGAGGGGCCTCCCCTAAGTGTCGGACTGCAATCCGTAGTGCGGGGAGGGGGAAGGTGAGAGGGGGAAGGAAGGGGGCAAGGTCAGACAATGACCCGGTGACAATCTATTTTATCGCCCCCCCTCCGCGTTCTCTCCAATCAGTGATGGAATGTATACGGTGATTGGGCTTGAAGGGAGGAGCAGCCACTGATCGAGGTCACGGATAAAGGAGTGATTGCAGGCCCTCTCCTCTCCACTGTTCCTCCACTCAAACGAGCCCATGGTCCCCATCCTCCGTCAGATGTGTGCCAATCTGCTCTGGCTGCTATCGGGAGCAGACATGGTGAGGCCTCCTCCCCCTGAGTACTCCCTTCCCTCGGCCTCTATTTGTCCCCTGCTGACAGCCACGGGACCGATTGGAGGGAGACCTTGGACTGTGTACACGCCCAGGGGCATTCCTGTTTAGTATCAATGCGGGTCCGGGAGAGGGCTCAATGGGAGATGGAGGGGAAGGATGAACGGGGCCAAGAGAAGAGAAAGGAGAGAGAGTGACTACATAAGTGCAGCACTCATCCTCCGTCCTCGACTCCGTCTCCGCCCTTCGTCGACTACTCAACGAGAAGCCACAAAGAGAATGTGACACCGAAAGACTCATCTCGCTCGTCGCCGACGCTCTCCTCATGCACCTCAACAAGACCGTTGCCCAGTCTGGCAATGGATGCATCACACCCACCACCCCCAAGGTGTTCCTCCCTCCCCTCCCTCCCCTCCATGGACTTCCTTCAGAACTCGTCCCCCATCAAGCCCCTCACTCCCTCCCTCACTCCCACTCGAATAGGAACTCGCAGTGGCGACCCTGCCAACACAGCCCCAGCAGCCAAGAAGGCCCGTCTCGAGGCCAAGATCAACGGCCTCACCTCCAAGCACCAGAACGGCCTCTCCCTCCGAGATTCTCCCCTCAGACCGTGAGTCCTGTCCCCTTCCCTCCACTCTTCCATGGTCCCTCTCCAGTTTCTCCGCCGACAGTCCAATCTCTGTCCTGATGAAGGACGAGCCCGTCAAGATCATCTGTAGAGTCGGAAGCAGCGAGGAAAACAGCCCTGATGATGGCTACGACGACAGGTTCGTGGTCTTCCCTCAATCCCCCCCCTCAACTCTCCTATTCAGTGGAATCATGGTTGTCCCCAACGATTCCGAGGACAACCAGCTTTTGCGTTTCCTCAACCAGCACGGCCTCAACGGCAACTCCCCCACTCCCTCGACTCCCGTCGTCGACGCCATGGGACTGGAGGAGGAAGCTGCTGATGGCAGCGGGGAAGACTTCACCGCCCTCCTCATGAACACCGCCGATGCCGTCAAGCCAATGGTCCCCGACCTCCCCGCCTTCGAGGACATCTTCCTCAACGAGCCCGAGATTTTCTCCCCCTCCGTCTCCACCATTAGGAAGAACACGAGAAGGAGCAAAACAGAAGATCGCCGCGAAGGGATGCACTCGAGGCAACCGCCACCCCAATGCTCCCCGCCAGGTACGAGGACCCTCCCCCACGGGACATCTCCTCCCACCACAGGTCATCTCTGCCTTTCTGTGCTTTGTCGGGGAAATGAGAACGAAGAGAAACAACGGAACCCTCCTCTGCAATGGAGGAGAATTCGGACAGCTTCTGAAGAGCAAGTGGATTAAGCTCGCAGACAAGACACGTTACGAGATGCAGCACGAGGAGGACAAGAGGAGGTGCCGCTCCTTCCCCCATCCTTCCCCCCACCCTCCACCTCCAGGTACGAACGTAAACTTGCCGACTGGGCGAGGGGCGACAGACGTCCCCTCCCCGGCAGGAAGGCTTACTCCTTCTACGTCCTCGAGACTTTCGAGCGATTTTTCTACGATAACCCCCATCATCCGAAGGAGGACATCATGATGAAGGTCTACATCTCGTGGAGGGACCTGGCCGACAAGTCGAGGTCAGCCGCCCGTGTCCTCCCCTCCACTCGCCTCCCCTTCCCTCACCTCCCCACTGAGAGAAAGTCCCCTTCTGCAGATATTACCAAATGCAGCAGAGGGACAAGGAAAAATACCGAAACGAGCACAAGGTGTACAACGCCCATAACACCGCCATTGGACTGATTGGAAAGGCCCCTGGCCAGGTTGGTCCCCTCTACCCTTCCCTCCCTTCGTTACATACTCTTCTCCAGCCACACTAACCCCCTTGAGTCGTCCCTTCACAGTAACCCGGTCTCAGGTCTTAGTGAAGGCCGTTTCTCTTTTCAACGGTATAGAGTACAATGGGGGTCGGGGTCGTGAGGAGGAGTAGGCACAGGTACTATTCGACTCTTCCCCCTCTCTCTCCACCCTCCTCCCCTCTCCTCCCCCTTTCCCTCCTCCACTGAAGGCTCTTCATTTTAAGGTCACCATGACCACTGCCAAGGCGGATAAGATCACGGGCGAAGACATCAATAACCTCCAGAAGTTGCTGAACACCCTCGCGTAGTCCCTCCGTTCCCTTCTCCTCGTAGTCCTCCAATGTGGTGTATCCCCCTGCCTCCCCTCTGTGTCGTGTGTTACTCGTCGTTCCCTCGTGTGTTCATTGACTGATTAGCCTGTCGCCAGAATATCCCTTCGTTGTGCATATCCCATCCCTTTCATCTCCTCCTTTCCTCCTTCCATTCGCATTTCTTCCCTCGCTCGTTGTGATATTTCTACCCCGTAAGCGTACGTAAAGATTCGCGTGAATAGTCGGTTAGTTCCCCCTCCCCCTCTGCCGTAGACCCTTCGAGTGGGTCTCGAAATTCTAGGTCACCTGAATGAAAAGATGAATGTACAAAACTACAAGCTATTGACAGAATGGTATTTCTTAACACAGCGGCTGCCGATCAACATATATATTTTTTATTTTTTGCCCTTCGGTTATTTGCTGTGTTCGAGATTCCCATTGCCATACGAAGACTGGATGGAGACGACGGACGTGGAGCGTTGCCTGTAGCCCAGTAGGCCCATGATGAACCTCAACAAACTTAATGACGAAATGCGGAATATATCTCAAACTTCTTGTACGGAGCCACAAAGTAGAACATGAGAATTGGATTGAAGGTTGGCGGGATTGTGACGAACTGAATAATTACCGATTATGCAACAAATGTCAAAGGCAGAAACTCACAACAAAGATGCTGAATTCCATCGCTGGATGGTGCACGATATTGCAGACCATTACAAAGAACATAGATATAGCGAATATGTACGAGAGCGGAAGGACCGCATGGAAAGTGAGGGCCGAAAAATTTAGGTTTTAAAATATCAATATCTGATCGTAAGAACGCATGATAGCGAATCAAAAATCGCATCGAAAACTTGTCATTGTTGCACAAGGGTGGCTTGGTTTTGTTTTGCACATAACACTGAGGAACTTTGTTTCATGGCATGAGGACAGCTCAGGCCCCTGTAATGAATCTGCACTCACCTTCATCAGAGATTCGTGCATCTTCAAGGTTGTGCTACTCATCATGCTCGAGAGCAATGCAAGGCGCCTTTTGATCTTGAATATCGTTTCCCGCCTATTTCGAAAGCAAGCAACCTTTTGCCTCATAAATATTATGAACTGTGTAAATGGGGTAGTTTCCAAAGCAAATGTATGGAATTGTATAGAGCGTGGGAAATGTGAAGATGTCTTTGACTCCTTAACTTTTTAAATACGCATTGAGATAATACCTATACATTAACCAGTAATAACGAGCTCCTCCGTTTCGGCCAAAGGATAAAGACGAGAGAATATTTCCCTCATGATGTAATTATCACTTCGGCCCAGAACAAGTGTGCACTGAATGTATCAAGCCATTTTGTTGTTATTTGCGCATCATACCATCTGAACGAAGGGCGGAATATAGAGGACTGTCATAATGATAATAAGCTTCCGTCTCGTTGGCATTAATGGAATGAGAATGACATATCTGCTGCCTTGCTTACGTCGTTTTGGGCAATTCGCACCTGTACCAAAATGAAATGCACATCACCATTAGGCTGTGCATGAGTGTATGAAGCTGAACGGAATACAAGAGAAAACAGAATTCCGCAGAAACCCAGCCACATGGCCCATACATGACTGCCATGACTTGAGTGTAGAAGGGGATGAATCGAAAATGGACTTTGTTAATGCGCACGACTTGGAAAATACCTTATCATCGTAGCGAAATCTATTAGGCAGGAAATGGTATCCAGGCAAGCTGAGCTCAGAAGCAGAGTCGAGTACTTTGCAAATGATTTTGGGGTTCGTATGAAAATGGTAATTATCAAGAAAATATTCATTGTGAAGCCTGAAAGCGAAAATTGATCGTCATAATGATACATGTAATACCAATTCCGGATAAGGCGCCATGAATGGCGTGAAAACAGATATCCAACAGATTGATTTGCATAACTTTTGGGTAGGATATCTTGAGCTCTTAGTAAAATATAGGACGTGGAGTTAGTTTGCAAGCTGCTTAAATTTCATTCCCGCAGAGAAATATGCACGTGCAACATTTCATTTCTTTGTTATTGTTATCGCTCTGGATTTGGGAAAAGTTGCTGCAAACTTCGAAACAATTTAATTTTCAGTCGTCAGACTGGATTTTGTGTTTGCTTCTTTCTTCGTGGAGATTCTGATATTTTTTTAATTTAATGACTTGTGTAGGAAGTATATTTAGTCTACCTGGAATACAGCATTGGTTGAAGAGATCTGTGCTTTTCCTTCTTTACAAAGACGGAAAAACAATACACTGGGAACCATTTAATTGTTTTGCCTCCGTTATTCTTCGGTGCCTATCAGAAAACAGTTGGATATTTCAAGGTTTATCCACCTGAAGACAGATATTTAAAATCACATTGCGCTGCTCTTTGTTTCTGCAACCGAAGCAGCAGTGACAGAGAATACAGGCGAAGAGCGGGGGCCATAGCCTAGTAGGCTCTTGATATACCTGAAGTGATCATTTCAAAGAATACACTTCACAATTTTACTGCTTGTATGGAGCCACAAAGTAGAACATGAGAATGGGATTGAAAGTTGGTGGGATTGCCGCGATCTGAATCACGGATAATTGTGAGTAAATGTGACCTAAACAAACAACGTAGATGGCGAATTCCATGGCTGGTTGGTGAGCGAAAGCTAATACCATGACGAAGAACATTGAAACAGCGACGATGAAGGAGAGCGGAAGCGCTGCGTGATAAGTCAGCGCCTGACAAATGACTTGTGACCTCGAATCATCTTTTGAATCGCCTGTGCGAAAGACGAAAATCATACTGTCGGCCAAAACACATAACAATTTTCATACTTTTGCTCATATGCTTTCCAAATCAGTGGTGAAATAAGCCGTCTACAGATTGGTGATTCGTTCGTTCCCATTGTCCACTCGTTTCATTTCAGTGAGAAAACCCTATTTCAATACGCTTTCCGACATGCTTCCCTGTCTGGGGAAAGCACGCCCGCGAAAGTATGCCAGACATACCCTCTCCATTCGTGATAAGTGACATGTTTCCATTGCCATGCTTTCCCAGGCAGATCGGAGCACTTCGCCAATATAGATGTAAGACTAATATTTGACACGAACTACGGTAAAATAACAGAATATTACCTTCACAAGGGATTCGTGCATCTTCACTGTTCGTGCGCTCATTTCCTTTGATAACGTTGCAGGACGCCGCACGATCGTCAATCGATTAGTTTGTTGATTTGACAATGTTTAAAAATCGATAAACCTTTTGCCTCATGATCACAATAAAAGTGAAAATTGGATAGTTTCCTACACAAACGTAAAGAATCGTATAGAATGCAAGAAATGTGACGATGTCTTCGATGCCTCAAATATTGTGATTGGTTTGATTCGAGCTTAAATTAACCAGAAATGACAAGGCCATCATTTTGTGCAGTCGGGTAGATACGAAAAAAACATCTTCCTTATAACGTCCTTGTCGCTTTGGGCGGATATGTAGGTCACCTGACAATGAGTCTATAGATGTTTTCCTACAAACCATGCTTGCAAATAAAATTATTGATTCCAGTTTATGCAATCGAACGTTTCCTACAAACCATGCTTGCAAATAAAATTAATGATTCCAGTTTATGCTATCGAAAGTACAACCACGCATGCGTTGAACTCTACATATGGATGTCTAGGTACTTGTCTAGTTTGGTCTAGTTTGGTTCAGATTGGTCTTGTTTCGTGTAGTCTGGTCTACCTGCCTGTCGAGTTTTGTCTAGTTTGTGGCATGGACGTTGCTGAACCCTTGTCCGAAACTAGAAGAACTAGACAAAACTGGACGGGCAAGACCAAACTACACGAAGGTGGACCAAACTAGACCTAAGTATGTAGAAGGTAGTGTGGACCCAGACAGACATGCAGCTGGTCCACACTGTCTGCGAAACTAGTCAACCGCCTTGACATCCGTAATGTAGAGAAACCAACCATCTGAATGAACGAAGGGACATAGAGGAAGACCATGATAACTACAAGCTTACGAGTTGACGGAGCTGGGCGAATAAGCACAACATACCTTCAGATAAATCCATTATGATTTACAAAATAGTTTGTACCTGTACCAGAACGAAAGGCACATCACCATCAGACTGTGCATTATTGTGTGCAACTGGACACAGAATAGAACAAACGAGAATTCGGCTGATATCCAGCCGCATGGACCGTAAGTAACGAGGATAAGTTCAGCGTAGAACGGAACAAGTCTATAATAAATGTAACTTAACACATTTGCTGATTTCAGATACCTTGGCATTACAGTAAATTCTGTCAAACTCGAAATGATATCCACGAACGCAGTACTGAGAAGAAGTGTCGAATACGACGCGAATGCTCGTGGTGTTCGCTTCGCAATGGCAATGATCAAAAGAAGATTGGCCGTCGTGCCTTAAATGAAATTATATTGATCACAAGTGTTAACGGACCAATAGTGGATAAAACGACGTGAATGACGTGAAAACTGATTGTCAGAAGGTTGCTGAGCATGCTCGGTTTGGGCGAATTTCTGTCGTGGAGTAAGAGTGAAAAATAATAGAGCAGAGCAAATTCAATTTTTGATCCCTTGTACTTTTCGCACGCTATGTATAATTATTCCATGAATTTTGGTTGTTATTAGTCTGGTACATTTCAGTTTCCTTATTCATAACAGCAGACGACTTCAAGCAAAAACAAATCACATTGTTCACAGATGATAAATGTATGTATTTACAGCATTGACTTGCTTTGTGTGCAGTCGTGCACAGAACTGAAACTATTGTTTTCCAAAACAGCAATGTTGTGCTCCCTTATAGTGTTGCCCGCGCATTGTGTTGTGATGGTCTAACGGTTTTGCAAAGCTCGTTCCTGGAGGGTCACCATTGTTCGAAAAAGGTAGCGAATAGTCGGAGCAGGGTGTATTATTGTGCCGCACCCCAACCTTTGCAATTGGCGTTCCGAAATCGTTGAAAACGGACTGCGTAAAAAGTGCGCGCTTGCTTTCGCACTGGGGCGCGAAGTTTATCCATATACATATTTCGGAACGCCAATTGCAAAGGTTGGGGTGCGGCACAATAGCACAACGTATCTAAATGGAAATAATTCTGCTCTTCAAAACAATATGTACCTGTACCAGAATAAAAGACACATCAATACCAGGCTGTGCATAAGTGTGCAATTGTACACAATATAAAGCAAAGCAAAATTCGTCTGAAACCCAGCCACATGGGCCGTATGCAATAACCATGAGCTCGAAGAAGAAAGGGATGTATCAAAATGAAGTAATCAGATGTATCAATGTGATTTCGAACACCTCGGCATCACGGCGCATTCGATGAAACTTGAAATGAGATCCACGACAGCCGTGCTTAGTAGCAAAGTCGAGTAAGATCCAAATAATTGTGGTGATCGCTTGGTAATAGCAATGATCAAAATCATGTTCATTGTCAAGCCTAGAAATGCGTACAATGCTTGACAATTCTGACCAATTCCGGATAACACTGCATGTATGACATGAAAAGTGAGGTCTAGAAGATTGACAAGCATCACTAATCCGAAAAATGCCGACCATAGCAAGTTGCAGAACAATGAGATTGCTTGGATATTACACTTTCAGCTGCTCGCCCCAGGATTGTATTGATAGTTATATTTTGATGTGTTGCTACTGGTCACATGTCTTGGACACCGGATTCGATATATCGAAGATAGAGCAAGAAAAAGTAACTGTTTGACTTTTATTTCGGACTAGATTTGTTTCATTGTGTCGAATGGTATATTCACAAGACATATCATCGCGATATCTTAATTACTTTAGTGTGTGTGCTTCTCCTAGCAGCAGCAACAGAGGAAACCTTGACCGGAAAGACGGAAGTGTTCGAAGCGCCGTAACCCAGCATACTTTTTAAGAACCTGGAAACATTTTGAGCTAATGAAAACTAATGAACTCGAATACTGCTTGTATGGAGCGATAAAGTAGAACATAAGAACTGGATTGAATGTTGGAGGGATTGCAATGATCTGAACGTGGTCACTTTCATATTACTAAGATGGAGCTTACAACATAAATGCTGAATTCCATCGCCGGATTATGCGCGAAATCGAAAACCATCGCGAAGAAAAATGATAAACCGACGATGAAGCAAAGAGGAAGCGATGCATGATAAGTTAGTGCCAGAAAAAATATTTGCCATATATGATTAAAAAACAAAAATGTGAATGTACATCCTTACTTTCATTAATGATTCATGCATCTTCAATGTTCGTGCACTCATGTCTTTGGCGAGCGATGCGAGGCGCTTCACAGTCTTAAATCAATTACACTCCTTCAGATTACAATCAACCAGAATTTTGGGTCAGGGACATATCAAAGTTCCAGCTTTTACGATCAGAATTTTGTTCCATCTCTTGCTTTGAAAGGACACTATTTTGACAATAGACAACCTTATGACGTATGAGCACTATGAAGGTGTATATTGGATAACTTCCGACTGCAACATACAACATTGTATAAAGGGCGGGAAAAGTTGTGATGTCTTCAATGCCTTCAACGATATATATTATTGAGACGTGATCAAAATTTACCAGAAATCAAGAGGTCCTCACTGGAATCAATCAGTGGAAAAAGAACAAATAACTTCTTCCTCATTATTTCTTTGTCAGTTTGGGATGCGATATAGGATACCTGATTATGAGTTCACGGAAATTGTTTTCTCACCCTTTTTATGTATGTCCACAGATATTTTTCGGTGTAAATAGACACCGCTTTCATCTATTTTATGTGTTTTCGGGGATCCAGGGGGGATTACCATATTATATGTCGGAAATACAATTCTTTCACTGAACACTTCAAGGTTACCATCTGAAAGAACGTTGGAATATACAGGATGACCATAGTAAGAACAAGCTGACGAGTAGTCGGCGCAGGGCGAAAGAGCACAACGTACCTTTACAAAACTAAACCGTAAGGTTCGTGTAACAGACCGAACCTGTACCAGAAAGATAGGCATGTTACCACCAGGCTGTGCATTAATGAATGTAAATGGACACAATACAAAGTGAAGCAAAACTCTGCCGAGAACAAGCCGCACGACCCGTACGAAACAAGGAATGCGTGTGGAATGCGATAAATCTAAAAATGATCAGATTTCCCCAACGAAGAATCTTGATAACCTCGGCATCATAGCGAATTAGCTCAGAGCTGATATGATATCGACAATTGCCGTACTCAGAAGAAGGGTGGAGTACGATGCAAAGGCTCGTGGAGTGTGCTTTACAATGGCAATTATCAAAAGAATGTTCATAGTCATGCCTGCGTTGATTTCATCATTGTACACCTTCATTCTGACCAATTCCCGATAAAACGGCGTGAATTGTATGAAAACAGGCGCCCAGGAGATGTTTAAACATCATCGATATAAATATTCGACGGTTAATAAAGGAATCACTGCATTCAGTCTTAACGCAATGATTTGCCAGTGAGACAACAACTCTTTCAGCTGCAATATCGATAAAGTTCTCAGAAATAGTCTGGAGCGTGGATATCTCGGTTCACGATAATTTTCATCTTGTTTCCCGACTTCCTGCCACGAGCATCATCGTGGACACAAACATGGATTATTTATTTCTCTAGAATTCAGCAGGAAGCCTTAACGGAGGATGCTTATTGTGAACTTTTGATTTTACTTCTGGTACTCTAGAATGGCAGCAGGGATTCCATTGAAAAACTGATTAATCGTCGTGGAGGTCAGATTGAACGCCATGCGCTGCTCGGGAGAAGAATTGGAGATCTGAGGCCATTCGATCGGGAGGTCCGATTTGTCTTCGGTAGCTCCGTTAGGGTTTCTAAATATCCACCATTGAAATTGTAAATGATTTCCCGAAGGACCCGTATTTAGTAAAGTTTGCAAAGGCAGTCGTGAACACTTCGAACATGGCGCAATCGTGCTCGTTGAACTTGAAGGGGAAGATGCAACTCTGTAAAATGACCTGTTTCCAGTTTGGTATACCACTGAACCTTTCCAAATAGATAGGCCAGTTCGGTGCCGTGCGAGGAGTCGACGAATTTCATGAAGAACCGCGACCAGCCCCAACTACGTGGATTGTAGTAGTCCCAGGTGTAAAGGAACACGGGCGTATCGCCGGCAGTTATCGACATTATTGGAGCCATCCCGATAACATGAAAAGGGGTTGATTCACCACCTTTGCTGCGCTCCATTGTTTCCCGCACCATCCGAAGCGTCGGAGCATTGAAGAAGACGTCGGCCATGAGCTCGCACTGTCCTTTGTAGACTTGCTTCGCGGGCCTTTTACCCTCTCCAGGGATGTAATGGCGCATGAGATCCTCCTAAACATGTTTACACACAAATGTTAATATTTCCAACAAGTTGTCCTCTTGTTTAGGAAGTCTGACAATGAGTATGGGTCGACTTTGCTTTTGCTCATAGGTCTAGTTTTTGTGTTTCACCCCTTTGGTAATACTACAACTACGAAAATCGGGGAATCATGCATCCTTCGATGCAACTCGTCATTCAAGTAAGTTAATGAAAGCGATCACTCACTAACGAGGATGCCCTCGAACTTGGTGACTCCGGTCATCATGGGCTTGTTCGGCGCCTTCCTTCGTAGAACCGCAATTGGTTCCGGGAAGAAAAAAAAACCGTCGAAAACTGGTGAACACTCTAAAAATAGTATGTAGAAATTGGAAAATTTTTATGACTAATTGCTATCAAATATTTATTTTTGCCTTTCAATTCATTACCTATCGCACCAGCTGTTTTTCGAAACATGAAAACACAGAAGACCAAAATTTACCCAAGCCTTGCTCGAACCCTTTCCGACAAAGCATCGAAAAGGCGAAGTCTTCGGCTTTCGCCTTCATCAACTTGCTGAGGAGCTGAATAGTTTAGGTGTATTTTAGATTGCGCAATGGAAACTTCTTCTGGAGTTTTCCACTCAATGCCCATCTTGCGGGCCTGAGTTTCGCATCTAAAAATGGGATTCACAAAATTTCTTAAAAGATAATCCTACGTTGCTTTCATGGTCGAAGTATTGTCCGCCCACTCGGCACACGCGGTTCCCGCCATGGGCACCACTTTGTGGAATAGATCTGCAATTCCGAAGAGGCGCATTGGTATGTGGCCACGCACATTATACTATTGTCCCAGGTTCGATCCCAAACCCTGCCTCCTCTTTTGCTCACCATAAGAAATAGGACTGAGGGACAGCAGGTCGACGGAGGCGCCTCCCGCGCTTTGACCCACGATGGTTACGTTGCCAGCGTCGCCGCCGAAGGATCCGGTATTGTCGTGGACCCATTGAAGGGCCGCCGTCTGGTCCCAAAGGCCGAGATTGGAAGGGATGGTTCCATCTCCGGAGTGCCAGAAGCCGAGGTACCCCAAGCGGTACTGTATCGTGACGACGATGATGTCCTTGGTGATCTGCGATTTTTAGAGCTTATCATGAAACTTAAAGAATTATTGGGAAGAACTTCTTGGCAAAATGGCAGTCTTAATGGGAGTGCATTCGCCCTAAAGTCAACTGATGGAAATGCGGACGTCGACGTAAGGACAAATGCGCTCCCATTAACCAGCTGGAAATTATGTTTTCGCACAATAAATAATGTATGTTCATGATTTTTGGTTTGCAATGCGCTCTAGTCCCAGAAGACCTACCAGCCCTTTGCAAATGCCAACATCGCCGTAAGTGATCGCTTCACCAGCTGCGAACCCGCCACTGTGAATGAAGACAAGAACGGGAAAGCCGGAGGAGGTTTCTGCAAACTTGCTATATTTTAGTTTGTTGACTTTCTGCGGTCGTTCGTTATCGAGGTCGCTTCATTGTTCACGTTTTTTCGAGTTGTCCAGCAAGTCAATTTACCCTCGGCAGGCTTCCATGTCGGCGCGAAGACGTTGAGATACAGGCAATCCTCGCTCATCTTGCATAGCTGAATCACTTACAGAGTAGAACATAACAGTTCATAATACCTCCTTGCTTTTGAATAGAAGCTTCTGGATTGCGATGGGCCCCCATTTCTTAGCGGCCCGTATGCCTTCCCAGTTATCGAGAGGCTGCGGCTTTTTGAATCTGAGCGGTCCGACCGGTGGCTTGGCGAACGGGATGCCCTGAAGGAATCATTGTGAGTCCAGGGAAACGTGTAAGAAAGCACCTTAAAGACGTTGACAGTCTTGGGGATCTCTGGATCCACAAGCTGCAGACCCTGTAGCTTTCCTTGCCTTGTCTGTACGATATCGGAGTCGATCCATTGTCGCTGAGAGCGCTTTGACCGCCCGCACATCCTTTCCTCTGTATTTTTTCGTTACCACGTTGCGAGATGAAAACGGCAGAAAGACGCACTCCAACGTGCTTCAACGATTGAGAAATCAAGGAAATTCACACTCGATCGCAGATGAACAGCAGTACGGAAAATGCGCAAGCAAAGAAATAACATCATCGTCACTATTGACTGTTGCTGCCTCACAGTAAACGGAGAACCCGGAATGTCCGGGGTGTTTTTCGCCCTCTGCCATTGATACGCGCTGTGCATACACTGACCGCTGGTCGTGGAGAGCGCATCTGTTACCCATTTCCCCATGAAAAGAAAATGTCAGAACAAGAGCTACAATTCGATAACAATTTGCGGTGCAATTCCACAACAGAACTCTACTCCAAAATATCACGCTCGACCTTCTTTCCCCGGTTCGATGGTCAGAGCCACTCTCAATTCCTTTATTGGGGTGCGCCCAGATCATTGATGGAAAGCAATCGAGCGCTCGAGCCATGAAATAAATCGCTCGACACCGCAGGGTTTAGCGTAAATACAGCGTGAACTTCGGGAGTTTCAGAAGTGACCGCAGGCCATGCGAAAGCAGTCGCGTCTCGAGAAGCCGGTTCGCTGAAAATACATGTCCCAAACCCTCGGTGCCCTGAGCTACCTGAACTTCATAAAGTTTGTGATAGCGTGAGTGAAAAGTTCGCACATGCGAATATCATCTTCAGTTAGGGCATAAAGGGGGCAAAAGATGGGGCAAAAGATACGCCAGTTCCGTTCCATGCGTGGCTTCTAAAGTGAGAGTTGAAATCGAAGTAGGCCCAATGAATCATGCCGTGATTTTGCATGAAATGTCGCATAATTCCCCATTTCATCATGTTGCTGTATTTGAACACGTAAAGATACGCTGAAAGACAACCTTTGTAGTCAGTAACAGCTTCTACTAATTTGTACCTTTTTGCTCCTGTGCTAAGCGCAATGTCGGTGCGTTGAAAAATACGTCGGAAATGAATTGAAGCCGTCCTTTTTGCTTGGTTCGCGCTTGTTCCAAGTAGGATTCGGCCAGATCCGATGCCTAAGTGTTCATCAATCGATGAAAATGGTCTTGCTTACCGTATCATCAGGATAGATTAGTTTGTTCGCGGCGTTCACTCGCTGCTCCGTGGAGAAGCTCGTCATTTCGAACAGCATCGCCTCCAACTCCGTTACCCCAGTCATAATTGGTTTATTGGGCGCTTGTTTCCGAAGCGCTTCCAGGGCTTCCGGAAGAAAATCCCCATCGACTATTGGAGCAACCGCTGAAATTCACTCGAAATTGTATTAGCTCAAAACGTCATTTCGGAAAGTTTAGTTCTTACAACGACTGCAAAAAAGCGCCTTACGCAGTCCTTCATCCATCGTGTGAGACATGCTCAGAGGCGTCTCGAACTGTGACGCAGCCGCAAGCATCAACTTATTCCGAAGTTCCAGAGGAGACTTCCATTTTATTCCCATCTGACGAGCCTTCTTCTCGCACCTGTAAAATACTCGCTTGCAATTATTACTCAGTCAGCGCTCACTTTTCCGAGAGTTTCTCCGCAGTCGTCAGGCCCCACGGGCAGTAAGCATTTCCCGACATCGCAATGACTTTGTGGAAGAGGCCTGTGAAAACCAGCTCGCTTTAAAGGAGATAAACTTTCGTTACCATTTGAGTGCGGACTCAGTCGAAGTAGGTCGGCCGAAACGCCCCCGGCACTCTGACCAACGACGGTTACATTGTTCTGCACTCTTTGTTCCCATCAGTCCCATATCAGAAACAACCTTGTTGCCCCCGAAAGCTCCGATATTCTCCTGTACCCACTTCAATGCGGCCGTCTGATCCCAGAGACCGAGATTCGCAGGGACGTCGCTGCCTTCTGAAAGCGAAAGTCGGTTGCTGAATATGGCTTATTCCTTGCCCATATGCCAGAATCCAAGAAATCCCAGGCGGTATTGGATTGTGACCACGATGACATCCTTGGCAACCTGCAGAGGGAGAAAACTCGTTTCGACGCAGGGGACGATCATGATGAATGAACACTAAAGGAACAGACACACAAGAAACAGCACAGAATGAACGCATTCTGGTCGAAAATCTGCAGAAATGATGTGGTGGGAAATCATGTGCTATTTACTTCTCTTCCGATCGACAGACATTATTAAAATCAAAATAATTTGCTTACCAATCGCTCGCAGATTGCTACGTCTCCGTAGATCAGGGCATCGCCGACGGTGAATCCGCCTCCGTGAATGAATACCATGACAGGGAAGCCGTCGGAGAACTCTTGTGGTGATCTCCATGTCGGAGCGAAGATGTTTAGATACAGACAGTCTTCGCTGTGATTGACCTGCAATATTTTGCCTCTGTTTCTGTTATTTTTGTTTAATTTGTGCCTTGCAAATGTTAGCTTGACGGCAACGTGAATCGCTCAAGCCTTACGGAACTTCCAGAAGACCTCTCGTTGAATTGACACTGGGGCCCACTCATGGGCTTCGCGCACGCCACACCACGACGTAAGCTCCTCGGGCTTCTTGAATCGCAGAGATTCGATGGGAGGCTTTGCGTACGGGACGCCCTAAAGCACTCAAAGGTTAACATTGTCACAAATCACTACATATCGTCAGAACAATTTTACTATTGAGGCACTTACCAGGAAGACATTACAAGCTTTGTCTTGCTCAACCAGGTGGAGGCGCTTTCCTTGTATCTTGCCTTGTTTCGTAACGACGACTTCAGAATCGCTCCATAACAGCTGGTTTTGTTTCATTGCTCCTGGAAAATTTAATTGCCTGGTTAACGCTAAAACTACGATAGCAACAAAAATATTGCTGTACTGCGAAAGAAGCGACGAGTGCAGAGACAGTCGCGCCAGGGTGCTGAATAAGAATGAGGGGACAACCCTGCCACCTTCGCAGTATCCCGGAGCTAACATGATACATCAAGCGACAAGATGAAGTAGCGTGATCTTGTTGACGAATCGTCTACCACTATATCGACAATCCGCTCCCACCCTTGAGACAGAGAAAGAGAGTTCTTGCAAGGTGGGGAAGCACGTACGAACGAACGAGCTGCGCGTTCTTGCCAAAGCTGTGCCTTTTATGCCTGCCTGAGCAGATACTTTGTGACAGTGTGGAGGCAAGGAACACTCGAACTGTTCAAAGTTGGGGCTTTCATAGAACTGCGAGTGTATTTACCAAAAGTCACATGATCAGTGTACCGAAAGGCAAAACAGGCTCTCTCATCTACTGCGGTCAGAAAAGATCCAGCGGCAGACAGCGGGCGCACCCACTGGGCCGTCCCTGTGCGCAATGCGTAGTCTCTATCGCAGTGATCTGAACGCAAAAGGAGTTCCATTAATGGCCCCCTGACTTTTCGATTTCACGACAGCACAACGCGGAAGGAGAGGACAAGGTGAGCGGGATTGGAAAGGCCCTGGAACCATCAAATTAACAACACGGCACGCACAGCGACCTCCGGCATTTGGGACGAAAGGTCGGTCACGAGGAAGGCGAACTCAAACGAACTCGTACTAAGCCCTCCCGAATTCATTATCAGTAGGAAATGGTTGTCAATACGTTCGGAGCTCGTGGAGGCGAGCGACGCGGCCGTCGAAAAAGCTGTCGCGTATCTCCATTGTGGTGTCGAGCAAGACGTGCCTGCAAGCACTATGGGCGATCCAAACGCGTTTCAATTTCACGCTTAGACGCGACACTCACTCTCTCAATTGCATCTAACCTGCCGTGCAACAGAGAAACCTAAATAAGGTGCGTTAGACTCACCACTAATACGATCCCGATATTTCTTCCGATCTCAAGCATTTTTCTTCTCGATTCTTTCATAGCGCTACATGAGCTCGGCACAACACAATTACTACTCAAATCTGTTTCATATGCCAATAGTACGCGTACCGTTCGCGGTGTTCCATGGAAACTTCCGGCCATGCGAGTGGAAGGCGCGATGACTCGCCTTTCGGGCCATTGGGATCTCTAGGAATCGTGGAATAAATGACTCTTCGTGGACCAATTACCCATGCTTCTTGAAATTAGCACATGACGTCGTTAGGAGATCGGCCATTGCTTCGTCATCCTCGGTCCATGTGTGATTGAAGATGAGGGGCTAAACAGGTGCGGTAAATGGACGTATTATAGATGAAAATTGTAAATATTATTGACACTATATGCGCTGCAAGAAAGTGATAGCACTTTCCATCTCATGAATATTTCGAGCGACTTCCATCTTCACTTATTCTGCCGATGATGAAAGAAAAAACTAACCTTCCCGAAGAGGTACGAAAGCTCAGAAGCGTGCACCGCTTCAGCAATCGGTAAGAAGTACCGCGCGAAGCTCCAGCTCTTCGGGTTGCAATAGGTCCAGAGATAGAAGTACACCGGGGCACGGCCTGAGAGAATGCAAAGTGAAGGCAAAATACAAGTTGGTATGCTACCGTTGCTGCACGCGACTTGATCCCGGATGAGCTTCAATGTCGCGAGATTAAAGACGGTATCGGACGCGTGCTGAATCAAAACTTTGATCTATTTCTAACCCAGTTCCGAACGTTAATCCGGCCCAGCGTCGATTCTGCCTTGGTTGCACTTCCGATCTTGTATTCACTCTTGAGTTGCTCCTGGAATGAGGGAGCGATTTCGATGAGATATACGCAATGATACCCTGACGGCAGTGCAATTTTTGTGCTGGTCTGGTATCGCCGTTTCCAATACACCTTGGAGTGCGCGGTCTTGTTGACCAATGTTCATGAGCTCTGAAAAGTCATAGAGCGAGGAAAGGGAATGTCCGAACCTCCCAGCAGCAGTTCGTACTTGACAACGCCGGTGATAAAGGGCTTGGGAGGAGCCTTCTTCCTGAGCTCATCGTAGCTCTCGGAGAAGAAGTCGCCGTCGACGACGGGGGCAGCGTCTACAATTGAACGACTTTCAAGCGAAAGCTCCGGGATATCAGACAAATCTCGCAGATTAGGTCAAAAAGTTTTCAGAGTTTGGCGACATATTGAAAGACTCACGCAATCCCTTGAGTGGTTCCTTCTTGTCACCAGTCATCGGATCCCTTAGTGAATGACCAAACGCATCCGTCAAGTACTGCAATATTCAGTGGATTCGCGAATTCACAAGCTCGCTTTGCAACTACATCAGGTCAAAAATTTTGTTCTTATTCCACCTCTTCCGGGCTATTCCATGAGATCTTCATGCGCACTGCTTGAGCTTCACAACTGGAAAAGATTCGATGGAGGTGTGTCACGTAGGTGGATGGGCTCACTGAATCCTCTGGACTGCATTGCTGTTCACGACGGCGTCCATCTCGCCGTTGCCTGACATCGCAATGCACTTGTGGTAGAGGCCTGTTTGGAGAACCTTCTCGATCTTCTTCTATTAAAGCAATACCGTTAGAATGAGGGCTGAGTGTGAGGAGGTCAGCAGAAGCTCCGCCAGCGCTCTGACCAACGACCGTCACGTTGTTCTATAATTTAGCGTCCATCTTCTTCGAGGGTGGAACAAGAACGTACTGGGTCGCCACCGAACTCGGCAATATTATCCTGTACCCACTGCAGTGCAGCCGTTTGATCCCAGAGGCCGAGGTTAGCGGGGATGCAGTCATCACCTGTATGGACTACAATCTGCTTGTTCAAAACATGTTCATTGATTGTTGTGGTAGCGTTATGTTCTCACAAGATTCTTACTAGTGTACCAAAAGCCGAGGAAGCCGAGGCGATACTGAATCGTGACGGCGACGATGTCTTTCGTAACCTACAGTGATCTGCTTGGAATCCTTCAAAACCTGCTCACCATGCTCTTCGAGATCCCGTCATCTCCATAATCGAACGCATTGCCCATCGAGAAGCCGCCGCCGTGGATGAAAACCATGACCGGGAAGCCCTTAGGGTTCTCTCAAAATATTACTTCCCAAACTGCTTCGAAATGCTAAAAAAATACCCGCTGGAGCAGTCCACGTCGGTGCGAAAACATTGAGATAGAGGCAATCCTCGCTGGGTTTGGGGCGCTGAACAAATTGATCATATGTTATCAGGCAAAATCTCACCCCTTTCTTGGCCATGATAAATGTCTTCTGAATAGAGATCGGGCCCCATTGAGAGGCGTCCCGAATGCCCTCCCAGGCAACGGGAGGTTCCGGTTTCTTGAATCGCTTCGGGCCGATTGGAGGCGAGGCAAAGGGGATGCCCTGAATTGTCATGATGTTAATTTCACAAGAAGTTGGCATGTTGTGTTCGGTGCATCTCTATCCGACAGCAAACTCTTTGTTTGCACACAATACTCAGAGTTCCTTGAAAATTATATAAGCTAAATTTTTAATCACACTTACCAGAAAGACGTCGACAGGTCCTTTCATGGATGGTTCGGAGAGACGCTTCCCTTGCAGTTGTCCATACTTTGTGGACACGACGCGTGAAAGAGACCAGACATCTTTGGAAGCGCTCCCGCCCATCCACTGTAAGATGGAGTGTAAGATCACTGTAAGATCAAGAACAATTTGATGTCACGCACATCGCAGAAATAAAGAGCAGAAGGTTATCGAACCGCTGTGTCTCCTCAGCTTCTCTCTTTATAAGCGTCCTTGTCTCTCTAGATAAGCGCGTGGGCAGTGTGCTACAATTTGTGTACACCAGAGACCACGGAATCACGAGACAATATTAACCATGGGATTTTATAATCAAAGTTTTGTAGTAAAAGCGGTTTTAATAGTACAAAAAAACAAACACGCACTATGTGATAGGATGTACAATACGATCAGCAATACTATCATAACATCTGCGTATATTTCGCAGATTGTATCTTAATCACGCTCAGCATTAGCCACACATATACCACGGGCATGTTCAACACCGCGCACGCATTTCGTCAGTAAGTACGCAAACTCAAATCCAAGTATTCAAATCACGCGAAAACACGAGATGAGGACATCCAGGGCGCAACTGTCGAAAAGTCTGGTGGATCGTCCAACGACAACTGCTCCCTTCGTAGAAGTGTGCCACTGCCCGTGCGTCTCTCCTCTCTTCCTCCTGCCTTCCCTCGCAAACACAAAGAGTGGCACACTCCGCACGTGGACTGAGGAGCGCGATATAAGAGGAATCCAGGATAGGTCCGATACCAGCCACCTTTCTAGGTACATCTCTCCTGCTTCTAAAGCAAGATGCACAACGTCTCCGGTCTCAACGGAAAGTGGGCCCATCTCAAGGATGAGAACTTCGAGGCCTACCTCAAGGTTTGTTTATTTTATGTGAATATTTCGGTTGGATCGGAAATGTGCTCTAATTAATTTAATAATATATCAAAATTAACTAATTCATTAGGAATGTGGCTACGGCTGGTTCCACCGCAAGATGGCGACCAACATGAAGGTCGACCTCGAGATCAGCATCCAATTCGATCACTTTGTCATGCGACAGGTGTCTGGCATGAATACGGTTAGTTTATCCTAAATTATTTGGTTTGAACGCTTTCAAACTGGATGCTTCTGGCACTAATGTTTGCATCTGATTGTGAGTATTTACACGTTGCAGGTGACGGTGGAGTGCACGCTCGATAAGGAATACGAGGAAACTCTTCTCGATGGACGCAAGTTCATGTATGTCTTCCTATCATTTTACCTCAACAGTTTACATGAATTCAGGACGACCCTCGTTGTCGCTGGAGAGAATCGTCTAGAATCGTCGCAGAAAGCCACGAAACCTTCGGATAAATCTACAAAAGGCACTCGCTATCTCGCAGACAAGGACACGATGATTTTCACTGGCGAATGTAACGGCGTCAAGTGCACCCGGACGTACAAGAGGAAGCAGTAGATCCCTTTATTTATTTCTTCACTAAACGTATACAAACCTGCCTTGCAACAGCCGTGATAAAAAACTCGGATGTAAATTTTCTCCTTTTGTTTTTTTGCGATAGTCGATTATCGGAGACCTTCAACCACAACGAAAGTAATCTCTTTTCAAGAGTGCCTTAATCGCTTTGCGTGCAGGGCACGGCTGTGTCTTATTTTCTCGATGTTTTATCATCTGAATCTCACAAGACCACGATGCATTTCCTTAGCAAAATCTCCTTAGAAAAAGTAGCACTCAAACATCAATAAGGATCCCTATAACGGCATCGTTTAGCCCACCGTAATTGAGGCCGCGCTTTATTCTAACAAAACCCTTTTCCTTCCAGCTCGTTCCGCTTCTGAAATGTCTTATCTTCATAATTAGTTGTTCCGAGACTTACGAATTTTGAATCCTCCAAAATTTGTGGTCGCCTTCTTGTCCGAATCCGACAAGCGTCATTGAATGTTGCTCCTGACTTCCTTGCTTCGGGCTCATCAAATGCTCCGAGCAAATTATGCCTGAACCAAAAACATTAGGCATAGTCGGAAACCCTGAGATTTCGGGAACCTTGTAAGTACACTAAAGATATAAAGTTTATATCTCGTTCACCATCTTCGAGCTAGATTGAAATCTGAATCTTATAGATGAATGACAATTGGCAAGAGCGGTGCTCCTCATAGATTCGAAATTGGTTACCGAGAATATATTAGACCAAACATTTGCATTAATCTGCGTGGTTACCTCCTTGGCTCCGTTGGAATTTCCTGTCGGAAGAGTCGATGGTCACGACGAGGGGTCCGAGAGCGTATAGTGCATTCTCAAAATATCGACAATCATTGCATTCCTTAACTGACTTACTTTCAAGGACTCTTCGTCTTTGCATTCGATCACTGCAATTCGTCGAATTTTCACGGTCCTAAAACCGTCCGCGGTAGCACCGCTCTAAAAAGAATTTTTTGAGCACCGTTCAGCACAAAACAGCTCAAAGTTCTCACCGGCTGGTTTTCGATGATCTCCAAAGGCAGTCCTCCCTTTTGGCGGACATATTCTGCTGCGAAAAAAGGCGAACCTCCGTTGCACTTATTCCCCGTCTGAAACTTGTGATCGGCGTAGCAAACTCCGGCGTACGAATGAGTGTATACTACTTCCCCCCTACTTCCCCGTAATGCGCAAACGACGACAATTACCACACGACGTTCTCACCGGGCTATTGTCGACGATGTCGTAGAAACTCAATCGATCGCTTTCGGTCGGGAAGGGAGACGTGGGGTCGACCTTCTGCATTTCTATCGCAATCACTGCTTCGATAACAGTAACCACTGCGATGGCGTAGCAGGAACGGCATACCTGGTGATTAGAATAAAAGTGTACCAATTGTGGGCGGAATGATCGTTCCGGACAATAAGCTCATCGCCATGCGATCTCTCTCAATTGTTCTATCGTAGTCGAGGAGTTAGAGAAACGAGAGAACAGTGGAGAGAGATCTCAAGGCGATGAGCGTATTGTCCGGAATGATCATTTCGCCCACAATACAAAAAAATCATGTCAATTGAATTTCGCTGTGAATATACTCGCATGAATTCCCATTCAATCATTTTACTTGTGCCCACAACGTTGATAAATGTTGTAGTTCGGACGCAGCAATTTCTTTCAGCCTGCCAAGACGGTCATAAGGAATCCAATTCCATCCAATTTGCCAGTAGCTTTTTGGAGCAAAATGAACACGTCATCATCTCGGCCCTTTTAGATTCCTGACGGCCAGGTGGCCGGTTGAGCGAAATTGTTGTGTACAAACTCACAAATTGTGGACTCATGTAATTGGACCGCCTGCACGAGTCCCGCTTCCGCCCAGTCAAAGTTGCTCGGAAACTTTTCGACCCCACACCTTTAAAGCTAATATATTTTTGGGAGAGCGGAAAAAATTAAGATGATAATATCATTATTAATTGAATTCACCGCTCCATTTCTCGTTCAGCGAGCGCTTTAACATCGGCATCGTTGTAAGTAATCCTGCAATCGACGAGGGATTGTCGTGAATTCATGTCTTTCAAAGAAGAAGTGTAAAATACACGATGATCTGTGTCTGGTCTGGATGTTCACTATGACTAATTGTAAGCAGGATGCTCCAACTATTTCTATTGCTCGCGGTATCGGTCGAATTGTAAGGTGCTGTCAGAGGAGAAAAGTAAGATTCTTTCTCAGCTTATTTGTTTTCGACATTAATAATCAAGTGAAGTTTTAAAACTGCGTATGCTTACATTCCATCAGCCATCGCCTTGAAGGAGGCCTCAGCCTTTGCGCCACTTTAAGAAGTTCCTCTTCGCTCAGCTGCACAGGTTTACCGATAAGACCGCAACAGTAGACGTTCCTGGAATAACATATTGTACTGGTATGCTCTCGGAAACATGTGGGCTATAAACGAAATTACGAATTTCGAATCCATAATGAATCGAAAACACCAACGTTTCGGGTCAGATTGGCCTGCTGAGCGGAATTTAGAAAATATTTGACACGCTTTTGGATTCTGCGAATTGCCGCTAATGGCCTATCTTGCCGTCCAAGGAGCTCTAATTTTCCGTTTCGCGAAACTGTAGTTACCTAGGCCATTCCGCTCTGTACCGTTGGACATTGTTTACGAACGAATTACTAAAGACGATGGTAAAACTTTCTTGTACGCGCAAAGATATACTATGAAGAACTGTTGCATCCCGATTGATAAGCCTGAATTGCTTCTGTGCTGGCAAAATCAGGAGAAATTGTCAAATAGTATGTATGCACCTGTATCCGCATTCAGGGTGAGCGGCCGAGGAAGATGCTCCCATTCTGCTTGCTTTTCTCTACAATTATTTTTATTCATTAAAAAATCGATGAATAAAGTTTCATAAGAAATTACAGAACAAATAACAAAAGCTCGCAAAAGCAAAGAGAAAGAAGGGAAGGTTTTTTTTATTGTCGGGAAAGAGCATGGGCAACTCGAAATAGCCTGAACAGTGTCTGAACAGTGGACGAAACGAGCGAATTCAGGTTAAAACTATGCGGGACAGGAAGCGAAGTCATTCCTCTGCAAGGGACAATGTGGCTCGGTAAGAGGCATGGGGCATTGTCGGCCCGATAAGCATTGTCCTTTTCCGATAAGCATTCTTCCGTTTGTGAGCCCGAGCAAAGAATTGTCGCGAAAGAGCATAGGGAACGTTGGACGAAATCCCATTGTCAATAGACGTTAGAGCAGTAGGGAGGTGTAATGAGGATTCGGAAATCAAAATTCATGATTATTTACCCATTTGGAAATATTGACAGCGAAAAATGACATTCCCTATGAGTGCACAGACGCGCCATGGGGGCGTGTAATGGCGGGCATACATTCATGGCAAAGGTGAATCACTCCCCTTCCCTCGTCAACCCGGCGCGCGTGTGTGTGCTAGCGCGTCAGGAGAAGATGGCTCCAAAATCGGCTCTACAATTTGATCAATATCAATTTCAAACACAAGAACCAGAAACACATCCACGATCCCTTTCATGGAAGGTTCGGAGAGTGGCTACTTGGTGCCCGCCCATAATTGGTGGATACCACACGTCACAGCGATCAGGCGAAAGTGGAAAATGCCCATCCTGTAGAAAATTGAGTCAAAATGATCATGAAAGATATTGGTAACAGGTTGATGCTGAATCCCGTGAGTATTGTGCCGCACCCGAACCTTAGCAATTGGCGTTCCGAAATCGTAGAGAACGGACTGCGTCAAAAGTGCTTGCTCGCACTGGGGCGCGAAGTTTATCCATGGAAGATCGCGCTCCATGGCTAAACTTCGCGCCCCAGTGCGAAAGCAAGCGCGCACTTTTTACGCAGTCAGTACTCAACGATTTCGGAACGCCAATTGCAAAGGTTGGGGTGCGTCACAATAGAAGATCATCGAAGCAACGTGCCTCATCTTTCCTCTTTATCGTTTCTAGATAAGAGACACGCTTGAGGCCACCACCTTTCACGACAATATGATGGATCAGAAGATCGGAGAGGAACGCTGTGATCGCATTCAATCAATATTCAACAAAGTTATTACTAGGGATCTCACAATCAGCCGCAGGACTGGCGTGGTTAAATCTCGCGATTGTTGTATGACATATTGCGATGAACATGATCAGAGGAGCAAAATCATCTTGTAAGAGCACCCAGCCAGACACATCCCGTTCCATGGTGCTAAGCAATCGTAATAAGATGAGTCACAATGTAAACCATGTTTACATTGCACGTAAAATGCCTCACAAAACACACCAACGACACAAGCTGGTTCCACTCATACACCTTCGAAATACAGGGGGTATTTTCATCGCGGCGCACGCATGTGGTCTTTTTTGCGCTCGCAAACTCGATTTTGACAGTGCAAATTCGCGAACACCCCAGGGACACCCAGATGGGGCTGTCAAAAATTTGATGGTAGGATTGATGGCAATTACAGCTCCCTCGTGGGCAGCGTCATCGCCCGTGCGAGCCTCCCCTCCCTCTCTTCCTGAGGGAATGGCACACTCTTAACGTGGATACCAACGGCAGAGCACAATATAACATACAGCACGAATAGGTTCGATATCAGGCTAATTCATTTCTGTCTCCGGCTTCCAAGTGAACACATTCAAAGTGTCCGTTCTCATTGGCATGAACCCCCAATGCCCAGAACGATTAGTACATCAAGGGCCGCTTTTAGCAGCAGAAGATCGCTTTATTTGTGATTCACAATCCACCTTCCCACAAATGATCTGACTACAAGTGCTCTTGGTTATGTGCCATAAACATCGGACAACAATTGACCGCTTCAAAGTTAGACGTTTATTTCGTCTCCCTCAGCGCAGCGATCCTCGCGGCTCGCCCGTCATAGAGGGAATCAGACACCTCCATTGTTGTGTCGAGACGGACGTGGCTACAAAGAAATTTGAAATCTTATCCGAGATTCAAAAATCAAGAAAAGTACCGCTCGTTGTTCTCTTTGGTTACGCGCGGCCACGGGATGGGAAGCTGAGTCGGCGCGTTCTTGGGTCCGTTGGTGTCTCTGAAACCACTGATAACTCTCCAGATCCAATTTTAGCCAGTGTTAACCTACTCTTATAGTAATTGTAAAACATCTGCACTGTATATCAACCAAAGACATTCCGGAAAATTTCCGCCCTACCAACCCGTATTTGACAAAATTGGTGAAGGAGGTCGCCATGAGGTCGACGATCTTCTTGTCTTCTTCATTGAACTTGAACTTGGAGAGAAGCGGCTGAGATTGAACGGGCGCAGTATCAGATCGAAGATTAGGGAACCCACCCGTCCGAATAGGTATGCAAGTTCGCTGCCGTGCGTGGCTTCTGTGAAGGGCGCCAAGAAGCGCAACATTCCCCACAGCTTCGGGTTGTTGTAGCAGTAGACGTAAGCGAAGACGGGGGCCTCGCCTATATTCGACGTATAAAGTGGTTTACGGTGGAGCGAAACGAATGTTCATTCTGCATCATGATTAATTTCCTCCTACATCTAAACTGGCATAGTATGTTCAATCATCAACTTTAGAGAACGCTGATTCAAAAGCGTGGAGTTCTCGTCACTAAGCTCAACATACCATTGTTTGCAGCCACTTGTTCATGTAGTAGTTTCCAAAGTGCTGAATTGAAAAGGACATCAGAGCACAACTGAAAAACCTTTATGAAAAATTCTAAATAGAACTCACATTCAGCTTTCCGATCAGCTTCTCGCGCATATTTCCCAACTTCGGAATATATTCTGAGCGCAGCTTTTCCTGAAGGAAATTAAATGGCGAATACGTAAACATGTTTTTGCTATTATCGAGCCATCGATTATCGTACCCTTCTGGCTAGTGCATCTTCTCTGTCGTCGGGAATGGCAATTTCCAGATTGACTTGTAGCGCCGTCTTGTGGTCGAAACCGGCATGCAGGATTTCTAAACTCATTAATCAATTTGAGGTGCCAGATAGGACGAAATGTTTACCGAAAAGAAGCCATTCATTCTTGCATACTCCCGCGAGGAAGGGCTTGGGAGGCGCCTTCTTCCTTAGCTCCGTGTAGCTCTCGGGGAAGAAGTCTCCGTCGATAACAGGAAAATTGTCTGAAGGCTGTACTCGCCAAACCACAATGGAAGGTGCGATAAACGACAGTTAGACCATTCACGTACTCCCTTCTTGACCTCGTTGGGCTCGTCAGTGAAGGATGAGTAGTTCATAGAAAATTCGAAATCCTTTGCAGGTGCCGCCATCAGTTGTTCAAACATCTGAACAGAAGAATGGTTCATTTCATGAGTTCACAATGAGTTCAAATGCCATGATTTTGGTGGCAATCCATCTCCCAACCTCTTCAGAACTACTCCACGTGATTTTCATGCGTTTTGCTTGTGTTTTACAGCTGAAAACATCGATTGCGTTGTTTCATTCTGGCTGGCCTGTAGAAACGAACTGTATCGGCATGACAACATTGGGATTGCCAAAGCGGCATTCAGCACTGCAGGACATAGGGATTGCCTTGTGGAAAAGGTCTGAACTTTTTTTGTCGTCAGGAATGGCAATTTCCAGATTTTGCATGGGGCGATTTTAGCTTACGATTCGAGTGTGGGCTCAGAGTTAGCATGTCAGTAGATATTCCTCCAGCACTCTCACCAGAGACAGTGACATTGTTCTATAAAAATATGTTCAGGGGTCGCGGTTCAAAGATTCTTCTTGCCTTATCCCCTCCAAATGCCTCGATATTGTCTTGGATCCACTGTAGAGCAGCCGTTTGGTCCCAGAGCCCAAGATTCGCAGGAATATACTTATCGCCTTCATTTTTCAAGCACCATCAAATGTATTTGATAGTATTACCCGTGAACCAGAATCCGAGGAAGCCGATTCGATACTGGATCGTAACCACGATAACATCTTTGGCTAC
Source organism: Levipalatum texanum (assembly GCA_014805385.1). Taxonomy (NCBI): domain Eukaryota; kingdom Metazoa; phylum Nematoda; class Chromadorea; order Rhabditida; family Diplogasteridae; genus Levipalatum; species Levipalatum texanum. The sequence continues at coordinate 34,345 of JACMIG010000304.1, forward strand.
CTGGAGAGAAAGCACATCATATCACGATCAGATCGATCCGCTCAAGATAATGGCAACTTTCGTGATCTCCGATTCCAATCGTTCCTTTGACTAATTGTAAGGATTAGCTAAATTGTCCAAAATTTAAAATGACCCACAAGAGTCCGGCAGATATTATCGTCGCCGTAGTCGAATGCATTTCCAACGGCAAACGCACCGCCATGAATGAAAACCATGACTGGGAATCCGGAGGAGAGTTCTGAAATTAGGCAAAATCCACCAGATATTTTTGAATTGCCTGGCTTCCATGTCGGAGCGAAGACATTGAGATAAAGACAGTCCTCGCTTTTCTTCGGGCGCTAAAAATGCAGGTTTAAAATGACCCAGAAATTACAACGCTGATAAGTATCCATCCGTACCAGTTTGTTCTTGAGGAAGAATTCGCCCTGGATTGCAATTGGACCAAACGTCTTCGCTTCCCGGACGCCCATCCACGAAGACGGAGGTACTGACTTCTGAAAAGCACGGGGGTGTCAGCCCCAGCGAAACGGCGGCGCCACCAAAGTAATCAATACGTCTGGCACAGAGACAATCGATATTCACCGCCAGCCAAAGTGTTCTACCACGACAGCCCAGCCTTATTAAGGGCCTAAATGAAAAAAGTGAAAAATTAGCTTTGTGTAGTTTTTTACGCTCTACAACTTTGTAAAACATCGCAAATTGATCAGAAGCGACCCCTGGGAGGAGTAGTCTTTTCTGTGAAATCAACCAGCGGTGCAATTTCTTTTTGACCTCAGTTCCAGGACATGCAGTGTGCTAATGCACAGATTAATAGTACCATACTGTGTAGAATTTAATGCTGAAGAAGTTTCCGGAACATCGGAATGTGATTGGAGTTATTCTACGGTCGGTATACGGACCTTTTTCACAGTCACTGCAATTTCAGACATATTGATTGCGCTATTTCGTGCGCAATAAAGGCCTAAATGAAAAAAGTGAAAAATTAGCTTCGAGTAATTTTTTACGCTCTACAACTTTCTGATACATCGCAAAACGATCTGGGGCGATCCCAGGGAGGAGTAGTCTTTGGCGTGGAAAAACAGGCTCAAAAATGCACTTGGACAAGAGATATGAGCATCATTGTAGTTCGTGATGATGAAATAAACGTTTGATATTTTGTACCGGCAGACCGAGGAATTCGCAGAACAGTTTGCAAAGAAAACAAAACAATTGACCCGGAGCGGGATGGAACCCCGAACCTCTCGCGCCCTGAGCCGGCATGTTACCACTGCGCCATGGCTGCAAAAGATCGGGGACGCTCAGTCGTAGACCCGGCAGGTCTGGCGCCGCCCTTGACACCCCCGTGTGAAAAGCAACAAATAAAACTCGTTTGGACTGAATGATCAGGAAAATTCTGAAATTGTTGGACTCCGTTAGCGTAGGAGAAATGTGAACACATTTGCAAACCTTGAATCGCAGCTGACCAACGGGCGGAGCAGCGAATGGGATGCCCTGGATTCAACAGCCTATTATTGGATAAGAAATACTCACCAAGTAAGCACCGACAGGTCCCTTGAGGATCGTGTCGTCGATGAGTCTTTTGCCTTGAAGCTTGCCATATTTCGTGGTAACGATACGCGAGTCCTCCCAGACAGTGGGAGTCGTAGACGAGCAACAACCCATTCTAACTGAAAATAGGTATACTGAAATGCTGAGCGATGCAACGTATCGAAGATGAAAATGCGAACTGATTGCAGGAAATCACTATCGCTGATGAACTCCGTGGGAACACAGCAGTAAGACACCACTGTGATGGCATTAAATGTTTGATACACAAATCCGGCAGAAATTTAAAGTTGGTGTTTATCAAATGCTGCACACTTCATTTTACACTATAACTCTCGGAAAACTACAAGCATCCTCACAGTTATCACTTCACGAGTTCGTGAGTCTCATCGTGACTCATCGTGACGTATATTTTTTTCATTTCCTTCCGTTCAATCTGACAAGAAAAAGCATTTGTAAATGTACTATAGAAAAAACATTTAATGACTGAACGGCACATAAAAATTTTCAGGGCAACAGAATAGTTCTTCGATGGGCGGCCCGCGAGGATGGCCGCAGTGCAGCCATCCTC
>JACMIG010000305.1:0-20615 GCA_014805385.1 Levipalatum texanum
CCCATGAGGCTGCTGTATAAGTAGAATTTTTGGTTTTTTAATCTGACTCGTTTCCAGGGTGGGGGGTAAAAATCAAAAAAGTACAAAAAATCACATTTTCTAAAGCTCGATCAATAATTGCCAGAGGTTATGCAGGCCCGAAGTCACTTTTCGGCGTGACGGCCTTGAGTTGGTCTACCATATATTTTTTACCCGGCCTGAATTCATGGAGGCAGCCGAAAGTTATGAGACCGCCAAAAAGTGCCCAAATACTTTTGTCGCGTAGTGTACGACACCCGTGGTCGAAATTGGCCACTCTAAATTTTTTTCATCTTTCCTACACCTGACGTACCCTAACCAGAATATGAGCCCCAGCGGATAAGAAAAGTTGGCCAGTGCCGCTACTTTGCAAAACTGCTCGATCCTTACGCGGACGGACTCATATGTTGTGAACAATTTATAGCCGTCCTACCGAGTCTGCACCGAACTTGGAGAGGGTGAAGGAAGTCTCGGCACTCAGCACCAGCGCTCCTCCTTTCTGTAATAAGGAAGAGCTATCGGTGGCTGAATGAGTAACCTTTCCAAAAAATGATGCCCTTGTTGTTGAGTGGCGTGAAAACTGGGTACTGTGTTACTGCAACGAGGCACAATGAAATCCGGTAGATCGGGGGGACAACTCTCAATGCTGACAATGTAGATGGTAAAGGGAGCTTTCAGCTGAAATCCATGTGTTGGCACGGGGTTGGTGTTCGTTATCTGAGCGCGAGCAATAAAGAAGGAATATTCTATTATTAGTGCTTCTTTTATTCATACATATTATTATATTCCAAAAAAACCTTTTTTTGCGTAATTTCTACTTGCAGTTTGCCTTTCTCCACCAAGTCACCCAAAACGGAGAGTTGCACGGGCTAAATGTCCGGCATGAAAGTGATGCAGATGCGACGCGCTAAGCAGCGTAATGAATGTAATCAAGGCGCAGTAGATCACTCATTACTCTGATCACCGCCGAGTAGTTCGCGCATGCCTCCGCATCACATTACTACCAGCCAATGCATGATGCCAATCGTTACTTATGCCAAACGTAGGTAGGAACGTAGGTAAATGAAGGTAAACGTAGGTACTGAAATATATTCACGCACCGTGATTGGAGATGTGAATGTGCGCGACATGAGGGTACCGTCGGTCTGTTTTACACTCATGTTTCTCACACTGCAATGGAGCAGTCAGAGGGGCAAGGAAGGGGCATCCAACGATGCAGTGATCGCTCCATCACTGATCATGATGTTACTGGCGTAGTCGGTGTTAAACTGGGGGTCGTACAGGCCGCCGGCATACGTGGCATAGACGTTGAATGATCCCTGCCTCTTGAAGACCTGCAAATGGAGCCTCGGCGTGAGGAGTCAACAAAACTTGCATATTGAGTGTCGATGTCCTCGGAGGTGAGCACGGAGCTTGTGAGGAAGTCTGAAGGGAACCTTTATAGTCAGGTCAATGCATTTTCCTGGATGTCGAGATCTATCGCTACTTTGCCAGTCTACAACGAATCGTAATTCTTCTCAACGGGCCAACCTGGCCGTAAGCAATTTAAAGTGGCCGAGCTAAGGACGTGTTCATTTGGTCCAAGAAACCAATTGAACTGTTTGTTGTCTTTTTTAAATTTCATATGCCCAGACAGGCCGATTGTGCAGTGTCCGCACTCAAAATTCTTTGTATAAATACGCGCAGCGAGATCGGACAGCTCACCAAGGGAAAGGGCGCTACCGAGCACAGCGAAGACGAGAACACCTGAAACAACTGGGGATAAAGACTATAAGGGAGGAGTGGCAGACCTAGTCGCATGGCTGGAAACGGCAGTGTGAAACAGACCACGGTGATCTAAAATCACTCCAGTCTTTTCGCTTTGCGCCCCGGTGACTCAGATATTCCCCAATGCTTCTCGCCCATCCTCCAAAGAGTGATTCGAATGAACTGCACGTATTACGAAGACAGCCTTTATTGCACGAGTCCAAGAGCACAAAAAGAAGTGACAGGAGGGGGAGAGAGTAGCTGATTTCTGAAGGAGTTCGATCAGTTCTTGGAGAGCGAGAGTCCCGTACACGACCGAACTCGAATAACACAATAGGGGGTTGTTGACGTTGACGATGTCGATCGTCATGGAACTCCACTGAACTTTCTACTCGTAAGCGCTGGAGTGGGGGGGAGTCAACCTTGACAATTTTTTATCAATACCGACTCTTTAAAGATGTACACAGAATGTGCCGCGTATTGGTGCTCAACATACCTAAAAGTCGAAACATTGGCGTGGGCACATTTTGTTCATTAGGATGACAGTGTTCTTGAATAGGTGACCGTGGGAATGTCATCGTTTTCCTGATAAGCGGAGTGATAATATGCACAATTGGATTCTCTTTGTGTGAGAATAGAAAAGGCACACTTTTTGTTCACTAGGTCGCAGAGTTAACACAGTGCATATAGGAATTGATCACGCTGCGATCTTGCAAGATCGTCGAAACATATGATTCTATACCGTTCTCATTATAAACCTCGGAATGAAAGTTGTGTCGTGCACCGGGAGCGCTCAATTTGTTATTATGCCATCTTCAAGGCAATATCGTTGCTAAGTACTTATAGGTCCTGTGTATCAGCAGTTGCAAGCAAACCACTTATTGTTTACAGTTTCATATTGAACAAAAAATCTATTACGAACAGAGTATACGTTATTCTTATCTGCGGCAGTCAGAGGGCGTGTATTAGTGCTTTGCCTGCATATCCATCGGTTCGTGAATAAACGTAATGTCTGGTCTTTTGATGTTGGCGTAAATATACAGCATTATGGATAGAACAAGTAGTGTGAGGTTGAAGAAAGTGATCCATCTGCATAGGTTGAAGTTGAATCAAGTCGAACAACAAAATGGGCACCTTAGTTTCGACGATGAAAAATCCATTGCATCAAATATAATGACAATTAGCAGATCCTTATTGAACACTCCTGACATAGAGTCGCGTTTTCGCTAGAAATGGTTGACGCCTAAAATTGTACGATAAAACAATCTCACAGAGTACCATAACAAAGAGCCCACGAGCAGAAATACTTTGAATCGCGCAACACGCTCAAAGACTACCAAGACGGATTGCCGTCGCATCTGCGACGAGAAAAGAATTTGCACAAGAGTACGAAATTCCGATGAGCCCCTTGATTAATAGCACCAGTTACCGCATATCCGGGTGGGACACATGTCGCAATAAATGAAGAGTTGGGGAGATCCAATGATGTGGAGCAACGTACGCGTTTGGTGGAGGGACTCGGAGGACGAGAGCAATGAAAATCCGCTGAGTGTCCACTCCCATACCTATTCGTTAGACATACCCTGTGCGACAATTGTAGTCGTTAAAGATGTATTACAAGATAAGCATCTGCGCAGTCGAATAGATCCCTGGATCTCGCGCAGCACCCACTTGGGCCCCAAATGGGTTCAAAAGGGATCGCTTACACTACCCATTTGCTCCCTATATGCGCCCTTTGGAACCTCTCCGTCCTCTTCTTTATTTCCGTGTGGATACTATGACATGGACAAAGCTGGTTTGTAAAACAGTTCGTCTTCGGACGAATCGGCATCGGTGCGATGGTGTTGTAACGTATTCCGTTCTGGGAGGACGTCGCGTGCACCTACTTTCAATTATGTCCTTGATTTTGACGGCGATCGAGCACTTGAATAGGAAAGAGAACACAAGTACACTGGTGTAAAAAGCACATCCAAACAATGAAAATGTTCCTTCGTAATGTCTGTAAGCATGGAATCTGCTACAACGCAACACGATTCTTATCTTCTCAAGCTGACCTATTCACGTGTATGTACATGATGAATGGAACCAATAATGGACTAAAATGTTGGTCATCATGGGAGAAATTGAATATCGGGAAGGAAATCACAGCACGGAGAGGTTCTCAAATTCATGTAGTCTGAAATCGGAAAAGGAGAAAGGGGGAAGGAAGGGGGTCTCTATTTACTCTCGCTCTCGAAAGTGCAATCCCGATACGGAAATGTATCATCGAACAAGAAAAACAATCAACAATCGGAGGAGGTAGTCAATTTCTGTCTGACTGCACCGGAGCAGTAGTCTCTTATTGTTAGACGGCTACCCGCCCTGCTCCGGTGCAGTCATTCTCACGTTCAGCCAGACGCTCCGGGTAGCCCCGTTTCTCACCCCCTATTGTTTAGCTTCGATAACGTAGTGCAGAACGCAATACCGCAATACTGATCGCCAGATATGTAAACTTTTCAGCTACAGCCGCATTCTTCTCATGCGTACTTCGAATCGGATCGGCACTATTTACGTCACGTTTGTCGATGTGTGGTCAAACTTGGTTCGTTCACATTTATCAGTCAGAATCCCATTGACACGGATTATTCGACGAAGACACGGAGGTGCCAACCGAGCAGTTCTCCCTGCTCGGTCGAGTTCCACGAGATCCTCACGGACGACCGCGTCGATGTGAAGTTCATGTACGGCTGCTCTCCCGTAAGGCTTAAATATTATTTTCACCACTAGTATTGAGGGAAAGACTATGCTGATAAATTAACATTTGGTTCTCTCGGGAACGCTTGAAAGATGGACAAACAGTTACCCACACTGCCATCTGATCGTCTCCAAAGACACCATCCGAAATGGTCAGGGCCGCGCAGCATGTGTTCACTGCGAACTGCAGAACTTCCACGCGGATCTAAAGAAGACACTTTCGAGGACATCGTCAGTGCTCTATGCTCACCTTACTTCCCGCATCGGCTACAACCATGTAGTCGCATGCCGTGGCTGAGTAGCGTGCAGGAAAGCCTGGCGAGAAGATCTGAAAGAAGTTGCGTTATGGAGATACACCCCAGTGCGTCGTGACACCGAATTTGTCTCTATTTTCTATAATTATTGGTCTCACATCGTCGCCGCTCTTGTAAAGATATTTCTCGGGGCAGGTCTCGTCAACGGGATCCGCAACTGAAACAAACCAGCAGTGAGAGTGGATGGGGGCGTGGCTCACCTGACCGAGTGCACACGAAGGGCATACTCTGTGAATCACAACGCTCATTCATCCACTTTCCGAGTGGGTGCTGGATCTGCATGGCGCCGCAGCTACCGAAATCAGGGATAGGAAAGCCTGAAAGGAAGTTAGAAAGATCATCTCAGACTTTTCACTTTTCCTAAACTCGCTAGACGACTATACACAAAAATATCTGTCTTTCAAATCGGCAATCGATTACCGGGGGCAACGTTTTTGTAGATGAGTTCTGAGCCGTCGGGCCACGTGAAGTCTCTGCCACCGTCGATGGATGTGAGGCCGATGTGGACAGAAGTAGAAATGCCTTGGGCAAGTGCAGCGCGGCGAATGAAGGAATTCACCTGTACGGTAGATGGTTTCATGTACTTTTACATCATATGTCTAATTAATGCTTGAATTCAGAAGTTCTGTCTCTTTTACAATACGCAGTGTTGTCTCTCAACCCGCATTTACCACTACCAAATATCATTGCTTTAAAATTGTGCAGTCCTTTATAAGCCAACGAATTAATGATAAGTAATGAGGGAGTTGATACTTACTTCGGAACTGTAGATGACTGCGAGGTTGGCGTCGTCTTTTGCGCAGACGTCCTTGGCCTCGTTCCACGTCATCTTCTCCGCGTGCACATCGAAGCAAGTCGACGTCGACGCGTCAACGGAAGTAAAATCAGAGCAGCGATCGTCTAAATACAACAAAGTTCTCCATTTACCGTAGAACTATTTAGTATGCTTGAAAACTCAAATTTATAGTTACTTGTTTCCTACACCTCCTATTGATTGTCTATGGGCACTCTGAATCATGAAAAGAATATGCTAGAACTCGAAACGGGAAATAGAAACATATGGCCCGGTCCAATCGTTCGGACAATGTAATTATCTCACCGAACTTGGGAGGCGCCGTGCAGATGAGCGTGTCGACGACGTAAAGGGCGAGCTCATCCCACAGCCCGTCGACAGGGTTCATCAGCGTACCGGCGAAGCGATCGGAGCATTTCGACATGGACCCTGCAAGTATACCGTCGATCGCACGCTCCCTCATTCGCCGATTACTGTAGTTGATGTATTCGATTTTGCTGCCGTCGTCCCATTTGCACTCGTTCTTGAGGATGCCGATGATGATGGTGCTTCCATTGGCGGCGATTCGGAGATGCTCGTTCTCCTGAAGGGTGCTCTAGATTTGGGGGAATGGAGTAAATCTTGAGTCTGGGCACTCGTCGCTTCCCATCCAACTCACAATCAGTGCATTAGTGCCGAATCCAAATTTATGGAAAGAACCTGGCTATTCTTGATCGACGGCAGGAATGCGCCCATCTCGTGGCAGAGACTCAGGGCCGACTCGTACGTGAAGCTGCTGCTGTCGATGCGAATTCCACACACGCCATTGAACCACGGCTGAAGGCCCTCTGGGCAGATTGGATGGGTAGCTGCAAAAGTATCGATTTGTAACGGTTGAGATAGGCCATAGAGTCAAATTTCATCTAACAATAAGTTTTCATTCATCCACGATGAGGAGTCGTCATCGGCCATTGAAATAGATCCCCGTGATGCTGATCGGCATCGCCCCCATAACACAAGCATCACCAACTGAACTAACCAATGCTATGTGAGACGCAGCTCGCGGCAACAACGAGGAAGAGAAGGTGCCTCATTCTGAGAGTGTTGAATGGTGCGGACTCGCCGGTTTATAAGGGAAAGGTCGAGGCCTATTACCACGTACGATTTCTTATCCGTTGAAGATATGGAGCGTGTGGGCGTTAAGTGAGAGTGGGCGAAGAAGCCTAGACGGGCAGATAGCCCAAACGTTCAATAAAGAGATGTGGAACTGAGTCGAATTGTTCAATACACGGATCACTTCAACGCACGGCGGCGACGATGACAATTTATCTGATTAGACAGCTTATCACGGCAATACATGATGCCAAAAGGATGCAGATAAGACCCAGTCACATTTTTTGTTCGCCAAATCACAATACGAACACAGTCAACTTCAGCTATTGAAAATGCTGCGACATAATATAGTAGTTTAAATATGTTTTATGCACGTGTTTCCATTATAAATGTCGAAATGAGAATGTTGTCGTTCACTCGGAGAGTTCAATTTTCAGTAATTCTTATCCTCAATGCAATAAGAGGCGATACATATCTTCGGCATGACCGTTTAATCTGTGTGCGCGGTGGAGGACTCCCTCAAAATTCTCCTTGCATTCCAATTTTGATTCTCATAAATTTGTGACCACGTTTCGAGCATTGGGAGAACGGCCTAAACCACCGCATGGGCGATCGTGGGCCGGAACTACGCAGAGGACTGGCTGGAGAACACGCTGGAACCGTGACCCACGACGAGGTCATAAATTCATTTTGTAGTTCGACATGCATTTTTGAAACTAAAGTCTACTTTTCGAATTTATGTGGAAGGATGTGGATGCCCTGTTCCTTACTCCCGAAGCACTTATCGTTTACTAAAATTCGCGCAGTCACATCATGACAATACCATACCCATTCGTCACCATTGTAGCTCGCCTTGGACAGCTATAATAATAACGATGTGAGTCAGATTGTTAAACTTTTTCAGCAACAATTCGGCAAAGGCACGGATTTGCCATTTGAGCATTTCTCCATGCTCGGTGGAATTCTACGAGATCCACATCAGGAATCCAAACTATACGGACAACGTGGATCGATAATTTCGATTATGATTCATTTGATCTAGCAGCAGTGCAAACTTTTCGATGAATTACTGATTTGTTGTGTTTTGCATTTCTTTTATTATTGTCGAGGTCGAGTTTTACACGGAGAATGTTTTTAATAAATTGTGCAATGCATTGTGCATTGCATAGCGTCGACAATGTGCGGATGACCGTAAAACCGAAATGCTGATTCAGATACAATTGCATTTTTCTCTAGCGTTCTTCGAGTTGGATCGGCACTACGAATGGGACGTTTGTTGATGGAGTGTTGAGGCTTGATTCGTTCGCTTTATCAATAAAAACCTCAACCACACGGATCATTCGACGAAGACACGGAGATGCCATCCGAGCATTTCTCCCTGCTCGGTCGAATTCCACGAGATCCTCACGGAAGACTGCGTGGACGTGAAGTTCATGTACGGCTGCTCTCCCGTAAGCCTGAACCAACAATTGTTCACAAATAATGGCTAGAGATCATCCTCACACAGCAATGGTATTGTCTCCAAAGACACCATCCGAAATGGTCAGGGCCGCGCAGCACGCGTTAACAGCGAAGTTGAGAACTTCCACACGGATCTGAAAAATGCACTTTAGGACATCTTCAGTGCACCAAGCCAACCTTGCTTCCCGCAGCGGCGACAACCATGTAGTCGCATGCCGTGGCTGAATAGCGTGCAGGGAAGCCAGGGGAGTAGATCTGAAAGTAGTCGGGTGAAGGATACGTTAGGAATCTCAACGTATTGCAAGGAACCACCACAGTGCAGATATTTCTTTACAAACTCAATTCATTTGAGCAAGCTTCTTATTGTTGAGTACACGTTGCGTTTGGTGGTGGGATAAGGCGTATCCCCAGATTGCTCCCGTGGACCAGCCGCGGGCAACCGGTAGATCAAACGTGCGCTATGTAGAGAACTAGGAGTGCCCACCGCCTTCGGCGGTGGGACCCCCAGGTGTTTTAGAGAATTTTCCGCTAAAATGACAAATCTGACCCACGGAAGTTAAAAGTCGGACCCACCGAACTGGGTTACGGTAGAAGTTTTCTCGGGACCCGAAGTCGTTTGGTCAAGGTCCCAGGTCTTGAGGACCCTTCTATGCACATGTCGTAACGGACGCAGGCAGTTACAGACAAACACGCGCTTTATGTAGTAGTAGATAATCGGAAAATTTTAAAAACCGTTGTGGTTCGTTGCAATAAGCCATTTTAATTAGGTGGCGTCTTACGTCGTCGCCGCTATTGTGGAGAACTTTCTCGGGGCATTTCTCGTCCACGGGATCGGCAACTGATGAAGAGACCAGTGAGAGTGGTTGGGAGAAAAGGAGTACACACGAAGGGCATCAGCTGCGAAGTGCACAGCTCATTCATCCACTTTCCGAGTGGATGCTGGATCTGCATGGCACCGCATCTCTCCGAAGTCTGGCACGGGGAAGCCTGAAGAAGGTAACGATTATAGCAAAAGTGACAATCTTCGAAATCCGCTATCGATTACCCGTGGCGAAGTTGTTATAGTCGACGTTAGAGCCGTCGGCCCATTCAAAGTTCTTGCCGCTCATGGGGGAAGTGAGGCCGATGTGGACGGCGGTCGAGATTCCTTGGCCAACGGCGGCGCGGCGGATGTACGAATTCACCTATATATCGGAGGGTGTCGGGGTAATTTTCGGTAACAAAACATGACTAATTGTAAGCGATTCATCCACTGCCGATCTCCATCGATCTCAACCCACATTGTTTCCAGCGTTTCTATTTATTGTGTGGTGATAATGCTGTTCCTTTTCACGTTCCGTTTACACCCCCTTGCATACCATTTGGGGGCGCGCGCATTCTCAAATGAGACGCAAGAGGACGTGTTACAGGTGTAAACGGAACGCGAAAAGGAGCCGCTTTGGCACCACCACCATATAATTTTCTTGATTGAGCTGTTCAATGAAATGACTAATGTGGTGATTGGAATTTACATCCGAGTTGTGGATGACGGCGAGGGTGGCGTCGTCCTCGGCGCAGGCCGCCTTGGCGTCGTTCCACGACAGCTTCTCCGTGTGAATATCATAGCACACCGACGACCACGTGCCAGAGGAAGTGAAATCCGCGCAGCGAGTGTCTAAACTGAAAGTTTTCACGAGCTTTCAGCATATGATCGATTTAGATTGCGCAAATTAATTGTCGCGTGTCCGTTCCTTCTTTCACAGTTCTGACTAGGGCAATTTTAGCCGACTTTTTTTCTATATTTTCGCTCCATATAACGATTTCAAAACTGCAGCCTTGATTTCCTTAGAGTGCTTATTGTTAGAATCATGAGAAGAAATTTCCGACTTCGGAACGGGAATTAGCTGACCGAACTTGGGCGGCGCCGTGCAGATGAGCGTGTCGACGACGTTAAAGCCGAGCTCATCCCACAGCCCGTCGTCAGGGTTCAGAATCGTACCGGCGAAGCGATCGGAGCATTTCGACATGGACCCTGCAAGCACTTGATTGATTTCACGGTCCCTTATTTGCCGATTACTGTAGTTGGTGTATTTCGATTTTGCTGCGACGCGGAGACGTTCATTATCCTGAATCATGGTCTGGACTTGGGGATAGGGGATACTGTTCGATTCTGGGCGCTTGCCGCTCCCCAACCGACTCAGTGCATTAGCGACAAATCTAAATTTATGACAAGAACCTCGCTATTCATGATCGACGGCAGGAATGCGCCCATCTCATGGCAGAGACTCAGGGCCGACTCGTATGTGAAGCTGCGGTTCTCGATGCGAATCCCACACGCTCCGTTGAACCACGGCTGAAGACCCTCCGGACAGATTGGATGGGTAGCTGCAACTGATGTTTGCCAATTCAACTGATAGCGTATATTCACCACGATCACATCCATCTAACTCTTGATTATTTTGATGGAGAATCTTTATTGACCTTGAGACAGATTCCCGTTTAGCTGATTGGCAACGTTCCCATAACTCAAACATCATCTATCAACTGAACTGACCAAAGCTCTGGGAGACGAAGCTCGCGGCAACAGCGATGAAGAGAAGGTCCCGCATCCTGAGAGTATCCCAACGAATGACGATCCCATGCTGGCATGGCTGAATAAATAGGAAGGTCGTAACCTAATATCAACGCCTACGTGTTCTTCTCCTTTGAAGATAAGGAGTCTGGAGGCGTTAAGTGGGCGAGATGCCGAGACAAGCGAAAAGAGTCCAATTATTCAATAGAAGACGTCATGTGCTGAAGTGGGTGCTGTTGTTCAACTGATCACGTCCGTTTATCTCGCCGTCCCCCAATCATAACTACCCGAAAACGATGACAATTTATCCTGATTGTGTTCGCTTTGTGCTCTGGTGCAACAGATGTGCCTTAGCATCATCTGCACATTTTCTGCCACTTAATATCGAGCACCAAAATGCGGAACAGACATACGAAATTGTGGGAAAGTGCAGCGCTTAATCTACAGTCTGCTCCTCTGGTCGGCTCACTGGACGGTCCACTGGCCGATGTCCACCGGTGCGAATGATTCACGTGTTTTATGGGGATTTCTCCGGCTCACCCCCGGACGGGAAGACGACGCTGAAGAAGGGGTGCTCGAGTTTCCCCCAAATCACTTACGACGACGGAACGATTCTATCCTGTCTATGAGACCACCGGAAAGACACACTTCTGTTGACTTCAATGCTTGATGAGATCTTCACCAACACGTTTTCATCGAACTGCACATCGTCCTCCTGCTCCGGACCGTCGTACTGCAATGCAGCATGCTGATCATGACCGATGAAGCAAATGACACTTGTCAGCCGGTCGCATTCTTTTCCTTCGCACTTGATCGAAAAAAATTAACTCTGATCAAAGCGGGTGGTTGTTGTCGCAGTTCTAATCGAACAGACAGTCCAGGCATTCCGATACCTATTGAGGGAGATTAAGAATTTTGAGATTTGCAGCTCGATAAATTAATATTTCGTGAACGCGTTTGTCGAAATTTCGGAATTTGTGCCAGGATGCCGCTTTCAAGCCCATTTATTCCTGTCTCGGTGCGTTGAAAAGATCATACTAAAGCAATGTGGGACCCGAAGCAGGATGGGAAGTTGTGCCGGAGGCAGTGGTTTCCGTGGCGCCGTCGACGGCCGTCCCCGTTCCCATCGTCGCACTCGTGGAGGAAGGCAACGTGGCCGACGCGACAAGCCATAAGGGCACGGATCAGTAAAAATGTTAACAACATCGGCGCCAGAGACGATTCTTTGTACTATGAGTAATGCTTGATTCACACCTCCCGAACCTCCGGATAAGCATTCTGCAGGCAGTGTGCTCTTCTGGTCTCTCTTGTACACGACTTCCGTCGACTTATGAATCATTTTCGCTGTCTCGTAATCTCCAGGAACAAAAGATGTAATCCCTACGGTTTGACTCACGATTAGAACTATCCACACCCAAGGCAGTCTTCCAGCGACTAAAATAAAACATAAAAGGAGGACTCAAAAATCACATAACAATAAGTTGTGCTCATATTCAAAAAGAGAAGCATGGAGAGGCAACATGCCTTTGGAAAACCTCTTGGAATATCGGATCGCTGCGGAGATGGAGGTAGTGCATGAAACTGTAAGCGGTTGGCGAGATAAGAGGTGGAGCGATATAAATTTCGCACTTGTTAGACAGCTGGCACCCTCTCTTCCTTCACCGTCGGCAACATGGGCCCATTCTTCATCCTCGTGCTCCTCTCAATCGTTGCTCCCGCGAGAGCCGTAGTCGAACTGACACACTCTCAACTGTTCGACCACGAAGACTTCAGCTCACCGGCCGAGGTTTGGAGAGTTGAAAATCCTCAAATTCCATTCTCAGGTAGAACTGACAAAGTGCAGCCGTGGATGCATTGTGTATGCAGCGGTGCCGCTCTCAGGAGATCTACGCTATCAGACGGATATTGTCATCGTCCAAAAGGACACCTGCTTTAATTGCCTACAGGAGAAAATTATTTCCAAGTGAGAGCTTCCACTCATTTTTGAGCTCAACATCTCTTCTTCTTCTTCTTATAGTTGCTTGCCGAGAATAGCTCATGAGAGAGAGAGTAAATCCACATTTTAAAGAAGGAGTAGTAGTAAGGTACCGTGTGGGGCCCTCTGAACCGAAATGCGCTGCCTTCACTTTGCCGGGGTCTGGTTTGTACATAATGACTGTAAACAAAGAGGTTGCTTCTACTCCTTCTTTAATCGTATGATTATCTTTCCATTACTGTTGAAGTCAATCATTCGTGATCTTTCAGCTTATACGACCTTGCTCGACTGCGCAGTAATGATCCTTCTACGCCAGACCTCCGAAGGGGAATCACGCTGCAAGTGTGTACATTTTGATGATTCAGCGGGAAGGAAAACTATTTTTAAAACAAACTATCCGCAGGACGGCTGGAAATATGTATTCGTCAATTCCGGGAAGAATCCCATTGGAGCCCTTGCCATCTACGTCGTTGACTTGCACATTCCGATTCTGCGTGAGTATACTGCCATTCTGAATCTTTTATAGTTTTAGTACACCTATGCGCGGCAAGTTCCCGCCGCCGAAAATATGAAACCACAATCTCTCTTGGAGTACCTTTTTTTAGATACTTTTCCTAAACAGATTGGCCCATGCTGGCAAAAAGAAAAAAAATGCACTTTCGGACGTGGGATTTTGGGTGCTAGGCAATACCAAATTGATTCTACTGATTTCAGCTTTCTCCTCATCCGTTCCCGTATACGACGCCCCGGATGACGGTGCATTGCCTTCAAATCTCATTCTCAACAGACAGCCGTTCACAATCCTCTCCATATCCACCTACACAATTACCCGTTTATCGATTGAAAAGGTAGGCGTTTCCGCTGTCTTTTCCGTTATTCCAAACTTCAGGACAACAACTTCACCATCCGAACGACCGGCTACGACGCAGTGATCGATCCGCGGTGCACGCCTCTCTACTCGTCTAAGTGAGGCTATGGGAGCGCTGTATTCTCGAAAGACAACCGATCCGGAAAATACGCAGAATGCCGGCAGAAGCTCAATAGAGCGTATTCTTCGATTTGTTATGCTGATAGCAGAGTAATTTGCTGGGATGGTCCGGCGGAAAAAAACTGCTACTTTTCAGTTTCAATCGGCAAGTTCTCAATCTACGCATCCCTGTCCGCAGTTCGCTCCTAACTGTTTCATGGGAAGGCGCGCAAAACATTCACCATGCTGTCTGTGAGTCGAGGAGAAGCGATATTCTTTGAACAAATTTTTCTGTAGCTGAAGATGCTTACATCGAGGTCGGTGACGTCTCCTTTGTGACATCAAATGGGTACATCGGGTGTGGCCCAGAAGTTGGCAACTTCCGTACTCTATCCGATGGTAATGAAGCTACTACCGAGACCTTTCAATCGAAGGAGTGAGTTGCTATCATGTTTCGTCTGGTCAAGAATGTATATCATGAATGCAGGTACACCAATGTCTCGGTTACCGTCGACCATGGTCTGCTACAGGAGGATAGGCTCACCGTGATGTCAAGTGATGGGATGTTCACGTTCGTAATACCCAATTCTTTTAATCCGTTAGTCAATTTGTTACAACACAGAAACGCACAAGTTGGTGATTTTTCAAAGCAGGTCTTTAGGAAACGCTTCCATTCCATGGCAAAACATGGAAAAAATTTCATGTTCCTGGAAATACGGAATCAAATCCGCCCCTTGAATAAATTCAATCAGGAATGTTACAGATACGACGGGAATGCCCGAGAATACCTTACCATGAGACTGCGAGGTGACATGATCATGGTGGCGTGGGAGGAAGTGCTCGATCCGCGGTCGCAGTGGGCCGTCGTGCTGCAGCCTCTCACATCGAAACCGGACGCCCTCTCATCAACTAATGCTCCTGCTACGTCTACGATCTCTGACGCCTCCACTAAGGCTTCATCAGGGTACTAACTTCACAATCCGGACGACCGGCTACGATGCTGTCATGGATTCCCGTTGCACGCCTCTTTACTCGTCCAAGTGAGCCAATGGAATCGTTGTATTGTCGGTAGAAAAGAAGATTCGCTGATTGTAAAGAGCTTTGATGTACGGTTTCGTGCCCACAGGACGAAAGAGCGTATTTTAGGAATATTTTTCCCCTGAAATAACGCTGTTTAGTGGGATGAGCCAGCACAAAACCTGCTGTTTTTCTTATTGTTAGTTTCAATGGACATGCTGTAAATCTTCGCATCCCGGTCCGCAGCCCACTCCTAACAATGACTTGGGAAACCGAAATTCAGCAGAATAATGTTGTCGGTAAGTCGAGCATAATGGTGGAACCAAGTGTCATTCCAAAATATATTTCTCTACTGCCGAAAGCATTCACTTGCCAGTAGGCGATGTTTCTTTCGTGACCTCGAGTGGATACATTGGTTGTGGCCCCGACGTTGGCAACTTCCTTGCTCTCACCGACAGCAAAGAGCCTACAACCGTGCAGTTCGATTCGAACGAGTGAGTTGTTCACATGTTGCTGTTCAGAAGTTTAGAATTTACACCTTGATGTCAGGCCCATCGATGTTTCGTTTACCGTTGATCACGCTCTGCAACAGGAGGATTCGCTCACCGTGATGTCAGATGAAGGAGCGTCGAGCATGTTCACGTGTGTTTATTGTGTTTCATTTAGTTTCAGGCTGAAAATCTGATATTATGCCGTAAAAGTGAGTGGTTTAATTGTCTGCATTTGCGCAAAGCGTGTGAAAACCATGCCATGGAAGTCGTGCGAAAATCCCTCATATATGCACTGCCAACCCAGCTCTAAATGAGTTGCATTACAGATACGGTAGCAGCGACGGGAATGCCAGGGATTACGGTAGAATTGGAGGAAAAATGTTCATGGTGACATGGGAGAATGTGCGAGACCCGCGGTCGCAATGGGCCGTCATGCTGCAGCCTCTCAAATCGAGTGCTATTTCATCTACGTCATCGAGTGCTGATCCATCTACGACTGCTGCTCCATTTACTCCACCTACATCGACAATGCCCGACGCCTCCACTAAAGCGGCAACGGACATCCCAGGTTGGTGGCACTTTCAAACTTACAAGAACAGAGCAGGATCTTCTGTCACATCATGTTGTTGTGTATTGACGGAACGAAGATCAAAACATTTTGAGACTAGAATGGGTTCAACTAACTATATTTCAGTTGTGCTCCTCGCAATAGTCGAGATGCTCAGCGCAGCCTTGTCTCTCCTCTGAATATCTTTTCGTTTACACTCCATCCTTCAATTCTGAATCAGCTGTTACCCGGAGCATAGAACCATTCAATTCGTTATCTGCTACGTGTGATGAATAACTCATCATCACACCATAATGTTGATGGCATTACCTTGATAAAAGCCTGGTGGATGTCAAATCCTATCTTTTACGTTGTACAAAACACAGCATGGAGATTGAACTGGCTTAAAATGGGCGTCTGAACATGTGTCATAGGTACAATTTCGACCGAGGCTACTGAATTCAGGCTTCCATGGAGTGGTGACTGAGCGTTCGTAACAGCGTCTGCATAGATCAATCGTGAGCACAAAAAGCAATGCTTCCTCAAAGGAATGATGAGCATCACTTTCCCCCAGCCTGATAATGTGTTAATCAACGGGCATCCGGAATTGTGAGAGGGAAATTTTACGGAAGTTGCTCATTGTGTCCAATTCGATCTAACAACGAGAGAGGGAGTTTTAATAAAGAGATATCTAGATATTTCGTCTGTACGATTGTTTGGTGCAACATCGCTATTATCGGGGCGCTTAAGATTGCCAAAAAAGTTGGGCAGCAATGTCGTGAAGCACCGCCTTCTTGAAGATCCGAAAGATCGGCAAACCCACATCGGCATAGCAAACGATTTTATCAACCATGAGCAATGCCGGATGCGGACCTGTCGAACCACCGGAGAATTTTCTGCTGGAATTTCAACCTTCCAAGCTCTCTTCTGTCCGACTTGCGAAGTGTGAATCAGTTGTCGCTTAATCTCCCGGAACAAAGGATGTAATCCGTGAGATTTAACTCACGGTCGACGTGAACCAACCACTCCTCCCGGTTTTCCATGGCGACTATCGAAAAATATCCGAAGGAGGCTCAAATTAATCACAGAATTTCTGTTCCCATTCATTAATCGATTCATGGAAGATGACGTGTATTCGGAAAAGATCCTGGAATACCGGATGGTTGAGGAAATGGAGGTAATGCATGAAACTGTAAAGGCTTGTCGAGATAAGAGCTGGATTTAAATAGCGCACGTGTTAGATAGCAGGCATAGTCTCCTACTCAACAGTCGGCAACATGGGCCGACACTTCATCATCTTGTTAATTTCACTCGTTACTACCACAAGCGCCGTGGTCGAACTAACCTACTCCCAACTCTTCGACCACGAAGACTTCAGCGGACAGGCCGAGGTTTGAAAATCGTGAAAATAGAAACGTTTTGTGTCTGAATTCTCGCTCCGTTCCAACTGTTCTATCTCCAATGAAAACGGGGATCTCGTCATCTAGCAGAATAGATAATGTGGAGAGACTTTTCGTTCTCCGATAAAAAAACTGTGGGAGCCCGTAACAGTTGGCAATCATAAACAAAGTTCAACTCGCAAGTGAATACCTGGATTGCCTATGCGCCGGTGTTCCGCATTCCCTCAATCTCTTTTCAAGGTCACTCTAACCAAGTGCACTTATGGATGCATTGTTTATGCGGCGGCGCCGATATCAGGAGATCTACGCTACCAGAGGGACATTGTCCTTGTCCGACAGGACGATTGCAATTGCGGACAGGATCGAACTATTGCCGAGTGAGCGCCACCAATCATTTTCGAACTATTTTTTTCTAGTGTTGCATGTCTATAGGATTGGTAGTGAGAAGTGTTGAAGTAAAAGATCCGCTAAATGCCTGAGATTTTCGAAGGCTACCACCGTCACTATTCCGTGACATTGTTGCAGTCTGTATAACATTTCACGACTGCGCAGTGATGATCCTGTGAATCCGAACCTCCGAAAGGGAATTAGGCTTGATGTGAGTACATTTTAGCGATTCAGAAAATAGGAAAATAATATAAAAAAGGGAAATATTGCTACAGTACCGACCAAAAGTATAGGGACACTTTTTCGATTCTTCATATCTGGGCCCAGAAAGGTCCAATCAGGGTGAAACAAAAAAGTATTTCGTTGTAAATGTTCTCCTGATGACGGCTCTCGGGTCGAAAGTGCCGATTTCGAAAATCCAAGGGTCGAAATTTGCATATTTTCGTATCGATTTTTTGCCCTTTTTGCAATTTCACCGCACCGACACATATGTCGAGATATCAGTGCTCAAAAATGTGCTAAATTAAGCTCAGGTATAGGTCCATCTCGGAATATTTGTGTCCGATTTTTAAAAAATTTATATGGAGCAGGATAATTCCCGCAGTATAGGGCCTATTTATCGATTTTTTTATCACCCTAAGCACATGGAAGCCTTAGGAACCGTTTCAAGTTGGTTTTATATATTTCAAAGCACGGAGAAAAAGATGTGATATGTTTTGGGGGTATATCTCGAAACGTCAAAAAAATCGATATCCACCGTAATCCCGAAATAGCGCCCCTGTAGATCATGAGGAGTTATAGATGAAAATTTCTAACCACAAAAATCGGATTCAGGGACCTCGAATTAGTATAGGTACAAGTTTTCACTATTTTACAACAACTCCCCTTTGCGTAGGACGTTGATTTCCGGCGCGTCTGGCTGTGTTTTTGATCGAAAAAGATGCGAAAATCCCCATTTTCGCACCTTTTTCGAGCATTTCTTGCACTAGATATGCAAATTTCGACCCTTGGATTTTCGAAATCGGCACTTTCGACCCCAAAGCCGTCATCAGGAGAACATTTACAACGAAATGCTTTTTTGTTTCACCCTGATTGGACCTTTCTGGGCCGAGATATGAAGAATCGAAAAAGTGTCCCTATACTTTTGGTCGGTACTGTATATGAACTACCCACAGCCCGGATTCCGGTATGTCTTCGTCAAACGCCCTAGTTGGACTCCTCATCCTATCGGAGACCTTGCCATCTACGTCGTTGCCCTGCAGATTCCGAATCTGCGTGAGCTTATTGCGTTCCTGCATCTTTGATATTGTAGACCACCTATGAGCAGGAACTTTTTACAGTATCAAACATGACTCGAATACATTCAGCTTTTCACGCACCCGTTCCTGTTTTCGACGCTCCTGGTGATGGCGGACTGTTTACTGGTCTCATTTTCAACAGTGAACAGGCTTTCACCGTTCTCTCCACTTACACCTATACGATTAATTATTTGGTGAAGGAGAATGTATGAGTTACAACCGCCTCCTTGTTAACCAAAACTTGTTAAGACAGAAGATTTCTTCATCCGTTCGACGGGCTACGACGCAGTAATGGAGGGACGATGTACACCTCTCATTGACTTGAAGTGAGCTATTTGGAGCGTTATATTTCCGGCAGAAAAACAATCCTTATTCTTGCAAATGGCTCTCGAGCGATTTTTCACGGGGCTCTCAAGCTATTTTCCCTTTCTACAAGGCGATAGAGCGTAATCTGCAGATCGTTTATTCTACCGAAAAGAAAGTCCTCAGGTGGGATAAGCCATCAAAACCGATACTTTGTAGTAACTATCTGCCAAGATTAAATCTGTGTATCCCGGTCCGCAGTCCACTCCTTACTATATCATGGCAAACCGGGCAGAATAACGTATTTCACTTGAACAATGGAGTCGGTAAGAGCTGAACTTTGATGTTGTCTTTTTGAGCACTGACAGTGTTCTCGCGGCCATGTAATACATTGTCAACCATTTTCCGTAATGTCATTGTCTACAGCTGAAGGCGTCAACATCGGGCTCAACGACATCTCCTTCGTAACCCCGAGAGGATACATCGGTTGTGGTGCAGAAGTTGGAAGCTTCCGTGCTGTCTCGTACGCCAACGCACCGACTTCCATGCACTTCACGTCATACGAGTGAGTTGAGTATCTGACGACGTATATTTTCATAATTACTCATCATGATTTCAGAGACCTCAATGTCTTATTTACCGTTGATCACGCACTGCAGCAGGAGGATTCTCTCACGGTGATGGCGAATGGAAAAACGTTCACGTTTGTTTTACTTATTTCGCGAAAGTTGATAGTATGTCAGAGAAACGTATACGGTGGGTGATGAATTTACAAATGTTTTTAAAAAGGAAAGCTCCTATTCCCTGGAAAATTCATGAAATATCGCCTATGGTTACAAAAGCTCCTGCCGAACCCATTCTCTGCATAAATTTTAAAAAAAACTTATGTTTACAGTTACGACAGCGACGACGGAAGTGACCGGAACTCCTTCACCCTGGGAGGGAACATGTTTGCGGTGTCGTGGACCTCGAGCGACCCGCGGTCGCAGTGGACAGTGATATTGACGCCGTGCAGCATTATCGGCACCCTCGCATCCACTAGCCCATCGAACATGCCAGATGTATTCACAAAGGCTGCATCGGGCGTCACAGGTTGGCGAAACTCTCAAAGACTTGAAACGACAAAATTCGGACTTCGGTCACATTCTCCATCGAATTCACAAATTGTTGCCTGTTGAAGGAACGAAGATCAAAGCATTTTTGTCTCTTTAAGAGGCAGTCTCATCCGAGCTCGAGGAGAGCTCTGGGTGCCCTGGTCCCAGCCGCCCAAGTTGATCCGTAGCACTTGCCGCTCTAACCAGTAATAGTACCCGATTACCTAAGAAATATGCAAAATATTTTGGACGGATTACATTTTTTTTTCGGGGTGCCGTTTATGGCGACTTATGACACATTAGCACTTTTTTCAGGCCATTTTTGCAAACTTGACCGGGCCAGACCATTATAGGTAACACCGGCGACTACAGTAGAGTATTAGAGAAAAAAATTCTAGGACCCGAGTGCCCTCAAAAACCGCGATTTT